>JACXGJ010003206.1:0-56170 GCA_016801105.1 Esox niger | reverse complement strand
CCAACAACACAGAGTCAACTCCGACTCCTCATCTTATAGGAGCAATGAATGGAGACCTGGTCAGCTGGGAGGCAGGGGGGGGGAAGGGGACCCCTGAGGACCCCACTACTTTAACAGTGTTACAGACGGTGTGTGTGTGTGTGTGTGTGTGTGTGTGTGTGTGTGTGTGTGTGTGTGTGTGTGTGTGTGTGTGTGTGTGTGAGGGTGTGCACTTGACAGTATCACAATTACCTCTGTCTACTGTGTTCTGCTCTAGGTCAGTGGCTAGGCTGGCTCTGAGTTTGAAAGACACACCCCCTTAACAGAGAGAGAAAGGGAGAGAGAGTGGGAGGGAAGAGATGTGACCCACAGAGGTAGGGAGAGGGAGGGCGAGAGAAAGACACTTTAGGCAGTATGAAAGTGAATGAGTGTGAGCTAGGGAGATTAAAAGGAGAGAGAGAAGCAGAGGGAGGTAGGGAGGTCATCAGAGATCTGCGTGAAGTCAGGAAAGTTAGTCTCCTTCTCAGTGCTGCTCCGATCTCCTTTCTGGACTACCTCTACCTACAACCTTCAGGTTGTGTTGTTCCTGGGAGAGAGCCTGGGTTTGTAAGGTAGGGCCGGGACAGGGCATCTTGGAGCGGGTCTATGGAGGTACCAGCCCATAATCGTCAGCTGCCCCCAACCATTCCGGAGAACGGCGAGGCCCCCGAGCTTGTACTGCACCCCGCAGAGGTCAACGGTCATCCTCATGCCTGCAGTGGGGAGGCAGAGCTGCCCGTCTCCAAGTCTCAGAGGAGACGCAGCGACGTCAAAGTCTACAAGGAGTTCTGCGACTTCTACGCGCGGTTGTAAGTCCCAGAGTCTCACACACTCACACGGGGGCAGACGGTACGCGCGGACAGATTGAGTGGATCGCTGGTGTGGATCTCTCAACTCCCCTATGGGATCCAGTGGCGTCATTGCATATCATTATACCCTACAAGCAGTGTTTATTGGGTTCTGTTTGTTCGGGGGGGGTTTAAGATTGGGAAGAATTCCAGTGTTAGATCAAGCTTAAGAGCGCTTTAATGGTGTGACCATGTATCTGACATAAACTGGTTATTGGCTGGTGTTAATTCACGGTATATTATGATGTGATGGGGTGTGAGGTAGTGGCTCAGAGATCCTGGGCTATTTCAGTGCAGCCAGAGGTTGTGATGCAAAGTGAAATTTGCTGGCAGGCTTCAGAAGTGTATTTGTGTGTGACCGGAAGGCATCTGGGGGATGAGGAACAGCTAAATATACAGTATGTGAGGTTTATGTTTTGCCCTTGTCAACAGTGACACTATCTGAATATATACCATAACGGAAAATATTTCAACCTGGTCTCCAGTCTCAATGAAAATGTCTGGAATGCTAACCATTAGCATGTTTCCTGGGAACTGAGTCACACATTTTGAGGATTATTTTGGCCCGATCCTTGCATTCCTCAGATTCTACTGCTCATTTTGCAGACTGTGCAGTTTCTTTTGACCATACAGGTACAAATGCTAGAAGTCAGGAGTATTTTGATCTTAGGAGGTCTGGAGACTACTAGTTCTGTGTGCTAGATGATTATTAATTGAACCCAGCTTAGATAAGGTCTACAGGTTCTCCTCTGTTTTTGTATTTTTTACTTGTGTTCAAGATCCACAGAAATGCATGAACCACATCACCTTTACTAAATAAAATACATTTTACCTCCAGACATTTGTTTCTTGTAAATACCATTTAACCTAACTTATCACTAGTAACAGACCTGTTTGATTAGTTGCATTTCTGCAGCACGAATGTTCCAGCAGAGCTAAATAGACTTGCCGCTGAATTCATAATCATAATATAATTCTATCATGTAGGTACAGCTGATTCTTTAGTGATTATTACTGGGTTAGCACCATTGTTACAGGGCTATGATGTGGTAAACAGACTTGCGTTGCCTTCATTAAAATTGAAGGATAATACTAACCGCTGATGCATTTTGTGTATGCCTTATGATTCAGTACATTTGATTTCCTACTATGTTAAACTGAGTATGTTTTTTTCTGCGTTCTAAGCATTGCAGATTTTGTAACAATTTTTAAACATTGTATCCATGATGCAAAATAAGCTGTATTACTATAACACTTTCACTGTCATGGAAACAAAATGACATTTGATATTTGGTGTCCCAGGTCTGAGTTAGTCCCTAATTGGAGGGGAAGAGTGGAAAAAGCACCAGGGCTGGGTTGAAGGTCCAGAGTTAAACTATAGGGAAATACATTTAGAAGCTCCTACTTGTGTCAGTTAGACAGATGTATGAAGACATTCTGGTCTGTAAACACATACTGAAACAACACATACAGAATCAAAACAGAGAGTGTCATCATTTCAAAAAGTTTGTGTTTCTCTCTCGCTGATACACAAACTCACAAAGTTATTCACGAATCAGCTCAGCACATTTATAATAGTCTCCATGTCTCTGGGGGAAATGCTTGAGGTTTGTTGTTGCTTCCCCCAGCAGGACCAAGGCAGGCTTTCTGAGTCCTTTGTTTTGTCTGATGTCACACCAGGGTCAGGGTCATATGTCACCCGGGCCTACAGTACCGTTACATCAGACAGTGTGATGATAGCTGGAGAATTGCCTGACGAAGCTTCTGCATCAGTTCCACCTCTAGTCATTAGGTCTATGTGCTCTGGAGAGTACTGAGATTCAGGACAGTGAGTTACAGGGGAAGATAATGTGTGCGTGCGTGTGTGAGTGTGAGTGTGCGTGTGTGAGTGTGCGTGTGTGAGTGTGCGTGTGTGAGTGTGCGGGTGAGTGTGTGTGTGTGTGTGTGTGTGAGTGTGTGTGTTTGAGTTTGCATGTGTGTGTGTGAGTGTGTGTACATGCTCATGTGTTAGTGTTTGTGGGTCTGCCAGTCTCCTGGACGCACACTGGAATTCCGACCTTTTAAACAAAGCAGCTCACTCTAATCCCTCCCTCTCCTACTCCTCCTACTCCTCCTCCTCCTCCCTCCTCTCTCTTTTCATTAGATCGGGTCTGCGTGTTTGGAGTGAAAAACACTCTGGTATCCATTAGGTCTGGTGACATGAATGCGGGCTTGAGTTTGAGAGACTTGAGCAGCCCATCCTGTTGCTCTGAGGTGGAGAGAGGCATGGCCTTACTTGAACTCCCTAAGCACTTGGTGCTCCTTACACACTCGTCCTGTGTACAGAGGGCGTCAGACACCCTTCCATGTGGTCCCAAGTTACAGCTGAAACTCCTTCTGAACCGTGCGTTCCTTGGCGGTGTTTGAGCTGGCTGTTCATGACGTTCGTGCATCTTAGTTAATTGCAGACAGCTGGGAGGTTGCTGAAGCTCTGAAAACAAAACATCGACATTTCTGTCCCCCGCCTAAAGCTACGATAGTTGGAGGAACACGCAAACACACCAGAAGGTTCTATAGGAACGGACCATTGAATCCTCTGTGTGTGGGGGAGAGTATATGAGCTCTCATCACTCATTGCCCCACCCCAATTCCCCAAACCCTGATTACAATCTCTTGCTGGATGTCCTGTGTCTGCGATGGACCATTCTTTCTATACTGGGCGACGCTGGGTCATTCGGACATTCCTATATATTCCTTTTATTCAATTCTCTCGTTAACCCTCTCCTCTCCGTCTCCTTAGCAACATGGCCAACGCCCTGGCCAACGCGATGTGTGAGCGCTGCAAGAGTGGCTTTGCCCCGGCAGAGAAGATCGTCAACAGCAATGGGGAGCTGTACCACGAGGGCTGTTTCGTCTGTGCTCAGTGCTTCCAGCAGTTCCCGGAGGGGCTGTTCTACGAGGTGATGCACTCCAGCTGTACAACTCCTACAATGTCATCCTACCCTTTCCTGATATCCCTCAAATACAACACTATTGCTGCCTAAAATAAGCCCTAAGTCCCTTGGGACAATTACTGCCTTAGCCGTCCTCCCGTCACATATTCAATATTCTGTACTTTATAGTGTATTAGCTAGACCGACTTCCAGTCTTACAGCACCTAGCCTAATGCATTACTGACCCATTAGAGGCTTGTCTATTCCGCTGTCTGTCACTCTCCAGCTGGCTGGTCAGTGGCCAGCATAACAACCAGGCCAGACATCCCCTGCTCACCCTATGGAGCCCAGAGCTCTTGTCTGAAGGGAAGTTAAAAGCCAGACATTTGTAAAGGTGCAAGTGTCTGTGGCTGCTGTACGTTCTATTTATTGACCAATTAGGATGCTAATGTTTCTCTCCTTCTGCAGTTCGAGGGCAGGAAGTATTGTGAGCACGACTTCCAGATGCTTTTCGCTCCGTGCTGCCACCAGTGTGGTGAGTAGAGGAACTGAACCTTCACAGCATTATTATCAACCCAGAGTGACGGTGAAGGCCATGTTTGGTCTCCTATGCTTTCCTCACTTTGGACTTTAGACACAACGGTGTCCACTATCTTTGCCACAGATTTTTTTTAGACAAGTATGTTTTGCTTTGTAATTTGAATGAGAAAATCTCTTATAATAATCTTGCCAGTGTGTTACCTGTGACATCATTCTACACCTCCTTTCCTCCTCCCAGGAGAGTTTATCATTGGTCGTGTGATTAAAGCGATGAACAATAGCTGGCACCCGGACTGCTTCTGCTGTGACCTCTGCCAGGCTGTGCTGGCTGACGTGGGCTTCGTGAAGAACGCTGGCAGGTCAGTCAGGAGACCTGGGCTGGATCAAAGATAACACAGTATTAATATAACAACATGGAAATAGGGATGGCAACTTGCCCACTGCATAGCTTTTGGAAACCAAGGAGAAATCCCTGAATGGTTAAAAACCTCCCTCCACGTAACCCTTTCAGTCTCTGTATTCCATGTCTTGCTCTCTCTCTCAGACACCTGTGCCGCCCGTGTCATAACCGTGAGAAGGCCCGTGGTCTGGGGAAGTACGTCTGTCAGAAGTGCCACGCCATCATCGAAGAGCAGCCGCTCCTGTTCAAGAATGACCCCTACCACCCTGACCACTTCAACTGCAACAACTGCGGGTGAACGACGTTCAGACAACCTGCCAACAGCTTTGCCACAACCGCTGCTCAATCACCACACAAACTTCAAACACCCTCGGCATAAACTCAGTGGGCCGCACACAACCGCTGCCAAATCTGTAATCAACTTTTACACAACCCACGGTAAACGTAACTTTACATCCAGCTTCCCATGCGACTCGGGGGAATGACTGCCTCCAAACATTAAGGATTTCAAGGCTGACCGCAGTACTGACGGCCTTGTTATGGCTCCATTCGCTTGTGAGAAACCCCTCATTTGGCTCCCAAACAGCTCTTTGTTTACCACTATAGGCAACTGACCGCTCTACAAATCACCTTGCATAATTAAGATTCATTGTCATTGATAAATCTGTCATAATCTTCCCATTATACATTGGGATTCTGATGCTTCCAAGCATGGCTAATGGCCTTGTCCATATCTATAACACTCCAGGACGCAACCTATTAGCACACAGTAGCCTTTAAGTGATTGAACTAATGTGTTTATACAGAGTCTTTATTTCAGTATAGTGGGACTCTTCTGGGTCAGTTTCAATGTAGGGAGAATGGGCGAGGGAAAAGACACTGTAGACTGGGAAGGAGGATGGAATTCTCAGGGCAGCTTTTTAAGAAGTCATACCAGTCAGTTGAAAGGCACTTTCAACATAACCCTATCCTTTTCCGTAAGACTGACTCTGTTAAAAAAAACTCCAGCTGTCAGCCTGTCTTTTGCCTGAGGCAGAGGCTGAGATAAAACCAGTATATTCGTATTCAGTCAGGAAGCATGCGACGACTCATTCCGCTGTGCAACATTGCCACTGGGCGTGTTTGTGCTTTGCAGCATATTTTCCCCCTAACAAGGTAGACTTCTCCCAGAGCAGACAGGAAACATGGACAGGCACACTTGTTGGCAGGATGCTAAACAAAATAGACGCATGAGCACAGACACACACATTCATACATACATACAATCACACCAGGGAACACCCAATTAGGCAAGGCGCTAACTCTGTCATGACTCATGCTAACGCATTTCCTGTCACAGATAAGGGGGAGAGGTCAGCATTTCTCTGTTCCAGCCCTGCACAGCTCCAGTCCTCAAGGGATGCCATGTCTACTGAACTTGACAATTTACTCCGAATTCCTATTAAATGAGAACGAGTCACTTTCACTTGCTCAGTTGAGTTACAGTCTTGAATGTAACGGACATCGGATTCCACTGAGTTGAGCATCTGGTGGACTGTGTACCATTTAAGTTTGCGTGATAACGAGGACACCACAACACTTACTGTACTAATGAATCATGGGAATCTGACGTTAGCTAGGCCCTTTTGATCAGTGTTCTCTGTAACTCCCACACAATAGAGTGTGAAGTTTATTGAGTAAAATTCACTAACTTATAATAGGAAATTAATGTTAGTCTTTATCTCCTCAGGCCTGGTTACTCCAGGTTTGTCTCAGCCCACTGATGTTAACTGAGTTGTAAATATTCAACAATGAACTAACAAACAGTGTTGGATCAACAGTATTGTGTTCATGCTGTTCTGAGTTACTTATTTAAAATTTGTCCTTCTTCCTCCCCCGTAGTAAGGAGCTGACAGCTGATGCCAGGGAGCTAAAGGGAGAGCTGTACTGCCTGCCCTGCCATGACAAGATGGGTGTTCCCATCTGTGGTGCCTGCAGGCGACCCATTGAGGGCCGTGTGGTAAATGCCATGGGAAAGCAGTGGCATGTTGAGGTATGACGACATCACTCAAACGCTTTGGACCTGCTCAGTGGATGCATTCATACAAAATGTTTTGTAGAACATATTGATGATGGCAGTTTCTAAGCCTTTATTACTTAAATACATCTCTTTCCTATGAACAGGAAACAAAATATACCCTTAGGCTTAACCTAGCCTTCTCTTTGCTGTTTTTTACTTTTTACTCTCGTCTGTGATGATGTTTGGATCTCAGAATGGAGAACATCTTTCCTGTTTCGTTGCCTCAACTCCGTTGCGACCTTCTCTCTTTTCTTTACCGCCATTCTCAACTTCCTCCCCTTTTCACTCGCCTGTTGTCCCTCCTGCAGCATCATGTATGCGCTCTGTGTGAGCGTCTATTTCATGTCCAGCCATATTACGAGCGTGGGGACCACGCCTATTGCGAAAAACACTTTAACATGGTGAGGGATTTCGGTTGACCGATGGGAGCCCTGTCCTGACTGTATCGTTTTCCGTCTGGCCTGTTTTGCACTCTGCCCCCTGGTGGACATCCCTAGTACTCGCTAATCACAGAGACCAACAACTCTTTTCTAAAAGGGCTGGTCTGGTCCAGTTTGACTATTGATGAGGTCTGAACTAGGCTAGACCGGACTGACCGGTGCTGGTCTGTCTGCACTAACCTGTCGCGTGGGGTGTTGTGTGTTTGCAGCATTTTGTGTGCGCCAAGTGTGAGAAACCCTTCCTGGGCCATCGCCACTATGAACGTAAGGGACTGGCCTACTGTGAGACTCACTACAACCAGGTAATCTAGCAACACATCCCAGGAAAGACACATCTCACGCACAAGTGTTTTCTTAGTTACTCAGTCCAGGGACTGTATTCATCTATCCATAAGCATGTTTTTGTGTATTTTACATCTTGCTGTATACTGTGTACTGTGAATGAGAACTCCAGCCTTGGCTAGTTTTATGGGGCCACCTGGTGGTGAAAGTGCAACTGGAGCATGGCAATAAAAAAAGACTGGAGTGAATTGCTTGGCTTGTGTATCAGGAATGCAGTGAAGACAAAAGACCTGAGAAGATTAATGGCATGCCTGCCTTTTGACTCTCTCTGCCTACAGCTCTTTGGAGATGTCTGCTACCACTGCAACCGCGTCATTGAGGGTGACGGTAAGATATGATAGTCTTTCATCACATAAAACATACTACCTATGGCCTAGAATCTAGCTTGTCTCTACTTTAGTCCAGTGGTCATTGATTGTCTTGTCCGGTACCCAGGCTAATGTCATTCATGTGTGTGTTGTTTGTATTCCAGTGGTGTCCGCCCTGAACAAGGCCTGGTGTGTCAACTGTTTCGCCTGTTCCACCTGCAACACCAAGCTGACACTCAAGTAAGTCTGACGGACAGAACACGGCAGCAACATCCTGACACGCTTTGCCAATTCAAACCTTTCTTTCTGCTCTGTGCCTGAAGCAAAGGCACATTCTCTACCATGTCTGTACAGCTTTACTCCACTGTGTCTGTGACTATATCGGTTTCCCAGCTTTTGCATCTACCTGTCGTCTTTTTCCCTCTGTCCCTCTCTTTCTCTGTGTGCCCATATCCTGGATGCTTCCTCCTCTCTGGTTCTGCCAGGGATAAGTTTGTAGAGGTGGATCTGAAGCCGGTTTGTAAACACTGCTATGAGCGCCTGCCAGACGACTTCAAGCGCCGTCTTGCTAAGCGAGAAAAAGAAAAGAAGAAGAAAATACCTATGTGTCTATAAACCGGTCTGTCAATCATCTCACTTCCTCTTGCAATTTATTGGTTAGTTTTCATTTCCCTCTAATTCTCTTTTTTCTTTGGTTGTGCATTTACTCCACGGTTTCATGTTTACCGCCTAGCTTTCATTCATCAACTGATAGACGGTCATTTCATTTATGATTTCTTGACATTCCACCTCACTGTTCTTATCACTTTTAGAGTAGGAAAAATCAATGAAAGTATTGATCAGCTAAATAATTAAATAATGACCTGTACAGGTAGGTTAATTATATAAGCAGTTCGTTGCATCTGTGCCTGCAATGTTGACCATATTTAGGTTCCCAGTAGGAAACAGTTATATGGCTGTTCCTCAGACAAACACACTGAGGGGTTTAACACGATAATCTAATTTTTGTAATAATCCGACCGGAAGTCTTTTTGTCTCTGATCAGATGCATCAGGAGTCTGGAGACGTACTGTATGGTAGTATTTCCACAGATTAGTCAGAGTGTAAAGAGAACGCTTTGTTCAGATCCTGGTTTGTTTCTGGGTAAAACTGTAATTGTTTCTTGTCTCAATGTACAGGCTGGTTGGCTTTAGGACTGGGTCTCTGATTTTTACATACCCAATCATGTCTCACATGTGCCTTTCGTGTAGCAACCCTCTTAAGCCTGAACACTAGGGTTTAGTCTGCTCAAAATACCTCTTTAAAGAAAGGAATTAAAGGAATAACTCTGCTCATGCACATTGTGTCTTTGTCTCATCTTTACAGGAACAAGTTTGTGGAGTTCGATATGAAGCCAGTGTGTAAGAAATGTTACGAGAAATTTCCTCTCGAGCTAAAGAAGAGGCTCAAGAAGCTGGCGGAGACTGTGGGCCGGAAGTAGACCACTAGACAGACACGTATTGTAGTTACTAGATGGTCATGCTACCCTGGACAAAAGTCATTATCAGAATGTTTGAGCAAAATGAACTTAGTTACGCATATTTGGTGAGGGATGCATTTCCCTCCTGCAGTTTCTTTTCAAGCATAGACCGTACACAACCAAGGTCAGACATTGACCATTCTAAATATATATATTCATGTTATTTTCATATATATGTATGTATGTATGTATATGTGTCGGTATATATGTATGTGTATCTTTAATACCATATGTTTATTTAACATCATTTCTTTTTTTAATGTTTAATATTTCACTTTCAAACCAGATCGGTATATGTAAGTATGCATTAGTGATTGGGGTATTTCTTCATGTGAACAAAGAGTGTTTAGAAAGTTGTTACTGCCAGCACGCCAGACTGTTTCTGCCTCTGCCAACACCTTTGCCTTCGCCAGGCCAGAAATGTTGAAGCGGACCCACATCTGGGCTACGTTACTGATGCTACTCAGAGTCATTTTGATGAGTAGCAGAACGAATTTGAGTATATTACATGTGAAAGTGTGTTGTATACTTGAGGAGCTCTTTATTTAACCTGCTTAGTTCTAATTGTGCCAATATGTATAACTATAACTTACCAATATGGTATATTAACAGTGTGTCATGTATTCAATAAGCTCTGATGAGCAGTGCTATTTGACTCTGATGTGCTTGCAGCTTCTTGAGAGTGGATAGGCTCCAAACCAGTAGTTGGGGTCGTATAGAGATAATATAGTGACATTTGTACAGATGAATGAGTGTATTCATCCATCTTCTTAATGTATTGAAATATAATCCAAAGATGTCACCGAATGTCATAATTTGTCACATTGAGCCTTTTGCGTTTCCACAAAATTGTGCTTGGCCTTATTTTGTTTATTCAGTTTATTCATTTTTCACATTTCCTGTGTGCATAAATAGAACATTTTGTAAACTGTCAGATGAAAGATGAATGTTTGTATGTATCTGACATTCTGTATGTTCAGAATGAACAAAAAACTGATTTTATGCGACAGTAATGGAATCAAACCTGATTTTCTCTATGCTTTACATGTCATAATGTTTTCTTTTCAAAGGGGAAAATAAACATTGCGAATAAAAACAATTACATTGATGCAGGGGTGTCTTCAAGTATAAGCAACTCAAACAGACTTTTGTATTTTTACTTGCCTGGCGGGCCCTGATTAACGCTGGGCCATCATTCATTTATTTTGTCATTCTTACTTGGATATCATATCAATATAACATACGTGAAGACATGATATGCAGAAGTGTAAGAAATTACCTGTAAAGTAAAAATACATAAACATTTCTGCCCCGTGACAATATTCAAAGAAATACATGAAATGCGGTATGGAATTGACAAAACCCTTTTCTTTCGCAGATATGTCCTTCAAACAGCAACAGTTCTACATCCTCTTTTAAAGTGTGTCAGCGTAGGACATGTTACAATTTAACATCATCTTTCTGCCGTCAAAGGCTACAGCTGACCCGGCACTGGTGTATGGATTTGCCTCTAATTGCAAGGTTTCTCCCAAGCCGACTGTGTACAAGGTAAGATGTGGCAATGTGTGATCCTCTAATGGCAGTACTGCAGAGTACATTTGAAGGAATAATGTTAAATTGTTGTTTTGCAGGTGATAAAATACCACATTCCACATTCCAATGGGAATAGAAAATCTTGTTACAATTTGTTACAAAAGGCAATCCTCGCCTTGATTATAGTGCTTTTCCTGAAGCTATTTATGTCAATAACCATAAAATGCCTGACATTTTACTATTAATTTGCTTAGATTTTGTCTTTAGCCAAGCCATTACATTCAAATTGACTTAAAATATAATCATCATATTACATTTTTCTCAAAAATACTATGTTGCACCTTTATTTCCCCAAATCTAAATATCTAAAATACCCATGAGAAATTGAATATTATAGATTTCCCATTTAACTCGTTGTTTTTGCCAAAATGGAAACATGCTACAATATTTCCCTAAAACTGTTGTTCTTAACCTTTGTTCCACCATGGCCATGAGAGATTAGATATTCCATGTTTTCATTTTGCCAACAAAATTTCCAAAGCACTTGTTTTCATTTAGTTTATTAAAATGTGATGGCTTAAAGCCACTGGCATCATTGCTGGATTATAGAAATTAATTATCTTACTTAAAAATTAAAATTAAATAAAATACAGAATATCAGACAAATTACAAAAGCTGCATTGAGTTTTCAGGCCCATGATTTATTAAACTTTTTTTTCAGGGTTGTTTTCATGTTGTGAAATGGTTAGTAGAGAAATTAAACGGATGTTGAGAGTTGCGAGGCAATAGTTAATGTTTTTACTGGCAAATGTTCCTAGTTAGGCTCATTTCAAAGCAAGAGATTATTAAATATATTATATTTTAATATTATTGAATTTTGCTGCTCTTTTATGAAAATATGTCTTGCAAAAGTATTAAAAACCCTGACCAATACTCTCATATTACTAAATTACAAATGGCACACTGACATTTTGTTTTGTTTGATATTTAGTTTTTAAAAACATGTAAATATTCATAAGAAAAATAATAAACGTATGCTTGCAAATGAAGTATTTTGCTTGTATTTGACTCCTGTGCTTTGGAAGCTCCCAGTTGACACAGATGAAAGAAACAATGATCACACCATTGGCTTCCACCAGTGAACCATTTAATTGTCTTGTCAGTTTTTTAGATAAAAAACATTATTGAAGCATCGTTGGTCAGGCAGTGAATCTGAAGCAAAATGAAGAACAAACATCGTTTTATTGAAGTTAGAGCTAATCAACTCAAAATGAATGGATTAGTCAGGGAAAGTGAACAAAATAATATCCAAGTGAGCACAGCTGGATCAATAATCAGGAAGTAGACCCTATATAACTCCACTGAGGCACTACCAATAAACGTTTGTCCCTAAAATCTCATCTCTCAAACTAATAACTTTGTAATAGATGCCACAGAGTCCAAAAATCACTAGCTAACGAATTCAGTGTCAAGCTAATGAGTTCAGGAAAACAGAAAATAGATCAATTATTCAACTCTTCTAGGCCTGAGAAAAGAGTAAAAGTGAGGTGTTGAAAAATGTAAGGGGTAATTGATCAATGGAAGAGTAATTTATTTATTTGTTGGCGTATAGCAGGCCAAGGAAATGATTAAACACTTTTTATATTTAACTATCCTTTTAAATAATTTACTCATCAAATAACCTTTTACTGACACGTGTCATTCCTGTGATTCCATAGAAACCAGCCTATGTATTTGCCTAAATGTTTATGGGACAGTTTTTGGTCGGTGGTCCTCGATTGTTTACACTAATGGACTAAGGATCTTCAAGTTGTAAGTGCGTCATCTGTGTGTGTGCAGTCGAATTTGAAATACCCAGGACCAATACGGAGGAAGCCTTCGTCGTAATGCTTTGCATCACGTGAGTAACCCTGTCGTTTGACGTTCTCATGGCTGGAGCGGAGAAATAGCTGTAGCTAAGCAGAATCGAAACATTACGTTTGCTCTTGTTCTGGACAAGTTTTATAATTATATGCTGTTTAACCACTATTATATAAATACAATTAAAAAAGACATTCTACACAGTCATGCGGCGAACTAAGGACGAGGTGGACCGCTATATTTCTTCGGTACAGAGTTCCTCTCCTTCACTGAAAGAGGTGAGTCCGACCGGCTCCTGTCTCATGTGTTAGCTAGCTAGGCTAACTGATTCAACTGATATTACTGCCATTATGGCTTGGCGAATAACTACGGCAGTATAAGCACTAAAAGTAGCTATCCACAGACTCAATGAATCGGTAACAACCAGAATGGAACGTAGTCGTGTCATTTGGGGGTTTCTTGCTATAGATCAGTTTAGTTGGCAATGGTAACATTAAATTAATACTTCCTCGTGTAAAACGCGGGCAGCGGGTGTTGCCATCTACAGTATTTGGAACATGCCCATTATCTTGCGTTCTGCAGCATTAGCTAACTATCACACAGATTTTGTCAATTTCATAATACATTCATATTTTAGTTAATTAGCCAGCGCTCTTATTTATAGCGATTTACAGTTGGAATCTAGCCGCTAGTTATCACTTTTCTGACAGTAGTTAGCTAATATTAACATTAGCTAGCATTTTAAAATGGATCCAGCTAGCTAGTTCTGTTAGCAGCATTGTACCCGTATTACCTCAGGTAACCATGTCTTTTAACTTTATTGGTTTAACACAATTTTATACTAGGCTTATGTCTTCTTTCCACAGAAACCAATAAAAGGATTTTTATTTGCAAAATTGTACTTCGAGGCTAAGGAGTATGAACATGCTAAAAGGTAAGCCCGGCACATAACCTCCAGTAC
Source organism: Esox niger (assembly GCA_016801105.1). Classification (NCBI taxonomy): domain Eukaryota; kingdom Metazoa; phylum Chordata; class Actinopteri; order Esociformes; family Esocidae; genus Esox; species Esox niger. The sequence continues at coordinate 42,430 of JACXGJ010003206.1, read as the reverse complement.
TGTGCATGTGTTGCATTATTATTTAACGGTGTTTGTATTCTGAATTCTAAATGCCTGGTCGCTTGTTCTGCTGCTAGACATGTGTCAGCGTACCTGACGATAGCGGAGAGAGATCCTAAAGCGCACAAGCTCCTGGGCCAACTTTATGAGAGGGAAGGAGATATCAACAAAGCGGTGGGATGCTACAAGGTATGTACTCCTCCCTCTCTGTTGCTTCCTCAATTCGTACTGATAAAGTATGTCATTATTAGCCCTTTCATTGAGTCTCTTTAGTCATCCTGTTGTTTATTATTGTTTTTTTTAAGAAGATGCTAGTTATATATGGCATGGGCAGTTGGTTACATAACCATTTTCATTATGTGTGTCCAGCGGTCTGTGGATCTGAACCCAGCCCAAAAGGACTTGGTTTTGAAGGTGGCTGAGCTGCTGGTCAGTAAGACAGAGCGAGACAGCAGAGCAGAATTCTGGGTGGATAAAGCTGCCAAATTACTGCCTGGAAACCCAGCTGTCTTCAATCTTAAGGTATCAGTTGTAACACAGTATTGGTTTTCTGATTGTTCCTCTGTCATTTAGGCGTTTAACATTGTGTGCCTAGCCTCATAGTTAGTTAAGACTAAAGACTACGTTTTGAAAATGTGCTTACAACCTGTGGCACAGGGTTGACTAAACACTAGCTACACCCCTCGACACCTTGCCAGGCACCTGTTGAGTGGCAGCTGTTTGATGCATAAGCCCTGCCCTGTCTTCACAAACAGTTGTTGGGCAGCAGGCCGGATGAGGTGCAAGAAACCAGCTGTTTGAAATTGCTGGCATTTTTCAACTCCATTATTGCTTCCTCTAATCCCTACAGGAGTGTCTACTGAATCGGCAAGGCCAGCAGGGATGGAACCAGTTGTATGACCTACTGCAGGCAGAGCTGGCAGTGAGGCCTAGCGATGCCCATATCAACATCAAGCTCGTTCAGCTGTTCTCCTCTGATGGCAGGCTGGAGGAAGCTGTTAAACACTGTCTGGCTACAGAGAAGAGAGGCCTGCTCAGATCCAATCTGGACTGGTACTCTACTGTAGTGCACACTCTACAGGTTGGTATGCACTATTCACTTATTATAAACTGGTTGCTTTGAATGCTTACTGGATGATCGCTGCGGTATATGACACCATTGTACCTGGGAATGACATCACAGCACCTTGTTGCTGCTCTAATTGCATTGGTTACCAGGTTATCGTTTTGGAGGTTTGTGGTATATTGCTAGTATATCACTGCTAAATGCTGCGTCCCGTCACTCTGTGATTCATTGTGCCTATGAACAGTACTTAACCATGGTAAATTGGCCATATACCACATCATGTGATATTGCATTTACATTGAAGGCACTCTTATCCAGTGTCTCACAGTGGTTGATTAGCTCATTCAACCCACAATCCCAGTGTTGTAAGGCACCATGCTTTACTAACTTTCCTACAGAAGATATGGAACAATCTGTTTATATTCAATTACCAATGTTATATTTCTTTATTGTAGCAATTCCAGACTGCCAAAAATTGTCTGATTTGTAATATTTTCCTTTGTAGGAAATAAAGTTCAAAATGCATTAGAATGTTTTGTTAAGATCAAAGAAACATTCATGAAAATCTTTTGTCTATAATTAATCCAGTAACAAAACCAATATGAAAATCTATGCGCTCACGAATCTAAATCGTACTAGATAAGAACTTCGACTAAATGAATTGAATGTAAATTAAAAGAAAAACCGATGTATTATCACAACCACATTTCATTGCTACCACTCGTGTTACCTCAGTTCTGTGAAGCCTACCAAAAAAAACGTCTCCATTTTCTCTTGACCCCTACTTTGAGAAAAGATGGATTACACAATTACATGTATTGTGTTAAATGGCTTTACATGTGAAATAAGTACCTCATTGTTTGTTTCTTAGGAGTTTCTATCCCAGCCCAGTGTTTTATCCAATGAGAAGACAAGTCGACGTCTACATAGAGAACTACTTTTAGCCCGATGCAGCCTGCTGAGACTAACCCTCTCGGGAAAAGAACTGCAGCCTTGTGTCGACGCCCTCCAGAGGTGTGTGGTGTGTGTGGTTCAGTCGGACTAGACAGTGAAACGTGACTGCTGGACACTACTCCAGTTAATCCGTGCTTAGTCTGTCACCCGAACTCTCCCTTGTCCTAATAGATTAGTGGTGCCATTTGTGTTTGCACGTGTCGTGTTTAACCCTCTGCCCTCGGTTGCAGTTTTGACTGTGCCATGCAGGGCCTACGGAAGGCAGCCCCCAGTGTGACAGATGATCTGTCTGAGGTCTACGTGGAGATGAGGGGACATCTGTACCTGCATGCCGGCACTCTGCTACTGAAGATGGCCCAGGATAAAGAACAGCATTGGAGGGCTGTCGTTGACCTGGCCGCTCTCTGCTATCTACTGGCCTACCAGGTAGTGCACAAACCAGAAGCTGGGTGTATAGTACATTGCACTGGCTTCTGTGTTTTTCCTATCTTCATGCTCTCCCTGTTCAGGTCCCCCGGCCGAAGAGCAAGGTGTGTAAAGGGGAACAGTCTCAGCCCCTGGAGCTGCTGGCCAGTGACCGACAGAGCCAGGCTGGACACATGCTGCTCAACCTCAACCCTAACACGCACACGTTTGTCAGAGAGGTGGTGGAGGCGTTTGGTAACCGCAGTGGTCAGGGCTCTCTGTTTGAGGTGCTGTTCGGCCCTCAGGCTCCAGCTGGGACTTCCTTCATCGGCAACGACGACATCCGCTCTATTAACACCCAGGCCCCAGAGATCTCTGACCTCATCAAGTGGGATAATGGTATGATGATTTGGTTGGGGGGGTGTGTTGCTTTGCACCACAGGAACCCAGCTGATCTCGCACGCAAGCTCTTTCAGTAACCAAATTCCTGTCCCCAGGCTCGATCCAGCTCCACGGCGGGGACCTCCAGCAGCTGTGTTGGCTTGGTCTCCAGTGGTCTTTTCTGGCCCAGAGGCCAGCTCTGAGGGACTGGCTCAAACAGCTGTTTCCCCGGCTCACCCTGGAGACCTCCAAACTGGACACCAACGCACCAGAGTCTATCTGCCTGCTGGACCTGGAGGTGGGTTTGGCTGTTAAATCCGCCGAGACTAATGCGATGAGGTTGTTGGGTGGCTGGATGTCATGATGTGCTGGCTTTGTCTCTAGGTGTTCCTGTGTGGGGTGGTGTGGTGCAGTCACACCCAGCTCCTGGAGAGTGCCAAGATCAGCTCTACAGGTCAACAGCACCTCCACGAACCCCGCTGCCTTCCCCTGCCCCTCCTCCGCCTCCTCTCCACTGACCGACAAAGGGACTGGTGGGACGCCGTCTACAGCCTCATACACAAACGAGCTGCGTGAGTCACCGCTGGTTCATGTTTGTGCCTTAGTGATGGAAAGGGTAAAATCTGTGGTTTTTCGGCAGCCAAATTCTTCCTTTTTGTGGGCCCAAATCTGTATTTAAATGCCATATGAAGTAGTCTCAGTACTTTTATTTAGAAATATCAATAGGTTTTCATTAACTTACCTAATCTTTTCTGAGCATTGGTTTGGAAGTTGAGGGCATACAGAAATGTCTTCAAAACACACATATGTTGTTTTACAGGAAGTAAAGCTTTCATTATCATGGTGCAGGTTTATACATTTTGTAGAAAAAAAAAATACCAGCCTGCCCTTGTGTTTTTGCATGTAAAATCGTCATAGTTGTTCGTAACATTAGCGAAACAAAGCTGGTAAGACAAAAACATGCTTCTGCGTGCTGGAGTTGTATGTGTAATTCTCTCTGTCTGCCCATGTCTGTAGACCTGGCATGTCAGCCAAACTAAGGATGACCGTTCAACATGGACTGAGCACCTTACGAGGCGGAGAGAAACACGGCCTCCAGCCAGCCCTGCCCATACACTGGGCCCAGCACCTCAGCTCCACGGTATACACCTCAGAGAGGAGGGACTGACATTTTCTTTAGCACATTAAATGAGTGAAAATACATGCTTGTTTGTCTTATCAGTTACTCAACATTATTCACGCCTCCTTTTAGTGTTTGTGGAATTTTATAATTTCGGAATATTCCACCGTGTGTGTTCCTTTTGGGTCTTGTAAATCCAATGGTATGTTGTATTATGACTTTTTTGCGTTTTGATTTAACACCATGTTGTGATTCCCAGGGGTTAGCCGTTAACTCGTACTATGACCAGAAGGACTACATAGGACGCAGTGTCCACTACTGGAAGATGGTGCTCCCTCTGTTGGACAAGATCAAGAAGAAGCGCAGCATCCCAGAACCCCTGGACCCGCTGTTCATACACTTCCCCTCTAAAGTCATTCAGGTGCACCAATGCTGCTTTTCTGATTGGGTTTGAATGCAGTGTGCTACAGAATTCTGTTAGTCTGATAGGTTACAGCAGTGGCCCATTTGACCCATTTAGACTGTTTATATTGCTGATGCTAAGTGGGCTGTCACGTCCCGGCATCATGTATGCATTACTATGTTTTCATTGGTTAGTGATTTAAAAAAATAAATAAAATTTTTTAGAACTCCTCAGTGAAGGGCTTCGAGGAGGAGGCTATGATAGCTTTCGCGGTTCTCCTGGACATTGAGGGGAAGACGGAGGAGGCTATTGCTACCCTGGAGGCCATCAACAACATTTCCTCCAACTGGCACCTCGCTAGGGTATGTAGTGAGGTGTTCTCTGTCGTTTTTCACTTCAGTCAAAAGACCCGACGGGGCCTGAACAGTGTTTTGGTTTTGATTGAGTTTGCCGTGTATTAGCCTCAGGTTTACATTCGTTTAGAACTTGTCAAAGTCACATTACTGTTATTTCTATAGCCCATCGGTAGCATTGGCTTTAGTGGATGGTATGATTTCTCTGGCAGTGTATGCCATGAACTCTAGTCAGATTGCTTGAAGTGGGAATGTATGAGGTTGGTTTACACCCAGTTATGCTTACAGTTACAGTTGATTTGAATTGAATGAATATTTGAATTAAAAAAAGCAATTCAAATCACGGCGTTGTCTTTCAATGAGGTATATCTGTTTGTAGATCTTTCAGCGTTTGTCTGAGGAGGCCGGGAGCGGGGTGGAGGAGACGCAGGATAGGTGCATCATGTTCCTCAGGAAGTTCAGGACTTACCTGTCCAAGATCTACAACGCCAACGCTGATGACATGGACAAGGTAAGAGTCGCACAAAAAGCATTGTTGGAAAGCGCATATCAAGCACATGGTTGATATTCTTAATAGCAACTGGTTGAAAGCGTGGCATGACATTCACTGTGCTGCTGGTGTCTTTTAGCTGCCTGTGTCGATGGAGGAAGTCATGGATCTCCTGAATGATGTGAACCAGCAGTTGGGGGAAAGTGGAGAAGCAATGGATGAAGAGGAAGAGGAGGGTGGACCAGTTCACTCTAGCCCTCAGTTCACAGAGCCTGCTTCCACGGGCTCTCACGTCAGATTTGCTCCATTAACACCGTCCCCTAGTCGAAGCTTAGTCTCTCCCTCCAAAAGACACCTGGTACATAACATTATATTTTGGAAACATTCGTACAAATAAATGTCAGAGTATTGGTAACACCAGCATAGATCTTTCACTTAGCATTTTCAGTATTGCTGCTGAATGTTTGTATGGTCCCCTTTATGATACCAACAAATGTTTCCCTCTGAAAATAAGACCTACGCATGAAGCCGCTGCAGTCATAGATCTTTTTAGCATGGGCATGTCTTTTTTTTTTTTTATGGGACGTGTATGCTCTTCCTATTTTTAAAATTGTTTCAGATTGTGGAGAATTGAGATTTTTTTTTTTTTACCTAAATAATTAAAATAACAATTGAAAATAGAATAAAAGTTTTGTTTTTTCCCCAGATTTCCCCCAAAACGCCACCTTATTGGGCGGAGGACCAAAAGTCCCTCCTGCAAAAGCTCTGCCAGCAGGTGGAGGCCCTCAAGGTCAGTCCCTGGCATCATTGTCATTTAAGGTCGTGTGAACATGTTAGGCATTTCCAAAATCCCAATTCATTATACCACTAAACGGTGGCTTCTGGGTTTTGTTGCAGAATGAGGTCCATGATTTGAGACACAACTCCTCGGACAGCCTGATGTCACCCCGCCAAAGAATTTATGGAGAGGGTTATGGGGCTGAGGGCATGCCGGAGGGCTATCCCCCGGCCCAGGCCTTCCATGGAGCTCCCCTTACAGGTAGGAACGGTTCATTTTCAGACCGTTGTCAGGAATACTCAAACTGCAATGTTGCAGTGATATGAAATGACGCTCCTATTTGTGCTTTCAGTGGCCACCACCCAGGCACCCTCTATGTATTTCAATCAGTCCGCTGCTTATAACTCTGGCCAGTATCTCCTTCGTACGGCAGCCAACGTCACCCCTACAAAGGTAGGCGTACGTACCACAGGGCTTTTTGTTAACTGTTCTGAATTGCTAGTCGTTTTGGTGGTTAATATAAAAGGTATTTTCAATTCATTCCGTTCTCTCAGGCTCCTGTGTATGGAATGAACCGCCTGCCACCCCAGCAGCACATGTATGCCTACCAGCAGCCCACAAACACGCCTCCCCTTCAGTCAACACCAGCCTGCATCTACACTCCTCAAGACCAGGTCTTCGGTGCTCCTCTCCGCTTTGAGTCACCGGCAACAAGTCTCCTGTCCCCATACAGTGAGGAGTACTACGGCCACTCTCAGCCAACCACCAATCCTCCCCTCCCTGAGCCTGGCTACTTCACCAAGCCCTCCGTCGTACCTGTACAACAACCAAAGAGCGTTGAAGGGAAGCCTGTTGACTTTGGGAAGATCTCTTTTGGCCAACAGATCCCTGCTGAGCCTCCTAAGGTGCCTAGCTTTGGTGCTGGAGTAGTTGCCCAGTCCACACCATCAGGTGCCTTTAAATTTAACTCCAATTTCAAATCTAATGATGGGGACTTCACCTTCAAGGCAAAAAACAGCGAGAGCCTTTTGGGGCTTCTGACATCTGATATGCCCAGCAAATCTGAGAGCCCCTCAGAGGGAAAGCTCCTTGACCCTTCTAGCCAGGGTGGAATATTTACCTTTGGCACGAAAAGCACAGCAGGGCTGTCTTTTGGTGATGCAACCCAGACTGCAGACAAACCAAACCTGTTTGGAAATACTGACCAGCCATTTAGTTTTACAAATGTGACCAAGCCGATATTTGGCCTGGCAAACCGTGCAGAGGAAGAGAAAGGAGCTGAGAGTGATAATGACAGCACCCATGTGGAGGAAGATGAGGATGGTCCTCACTTTGAGCCCATTGTGCCCCTCCCTGACAAAGTAGATGTTAAGACTGGAGAAGAGGAAGAGGAGGAGATGTTCTGTAACAGGGCTAAGCTATTTAGATTTGATGCAGAGACAAAAGAGTGGAAAGAAAGGGGCATCGGCTTAGTCAAAATCCTTAAGCATAATACATCCGGGAAAGTACGTCTGTTAATGAGGAGGGAGCAGGTTCTGAAGATCTGTGCCAACCACTACATCACTCCAGATATGCTTCTGAAACCTAATGCTGGATCTGACAAGTCCTGGGTTTGGACTGCCATTGATTATGCGGATGAAGAACCAAGGACTGAACAACTGGCCATCCGGTACAAAACATCAGATGAGGCATTGCTCTTCAAGATCAAGTTTGAAGAGGCTAAGAAGATTGTTCCTAAATCTCCAAAAAAACAGCAAGATCCAACAGATATCAGAGAAGCCTTTAAACCCTCCCCCCTACCAGAAACTAGCTTTGCTGCTCAATTTGCAAGGAAGGCTGGGGAATGGGACTGTGATGTTTGCTGTATTAGAAATGTATCTACAGCAGTGCAGTGTGCTGCCTGTCAGTCTACCAACCCTAATGCCCAAACAGAGCCTGATGCCGTGCCAGCTACTAAAACCAAAGGTTTTACTAGTGGGTCGGCTTCGGTGGGAGGATTCACTTTTGGATTTGGAGCTGACTCATCAAAAGACAGTAGCTGTTCAGGATCTTTTGGAAAGGGCTTTGGTGCTTTTGGAGCTCAGATACAATCTTCCTTTACATTTGGAACCAGTGGCACAACCTCTATACCCGTCACGGGTTTTGGAGACACGTTTGGTAAAAAGCAAGAAACAACAGCGGAAATTCAGTCAAAGCCATCGACTGTACCCTTCGGCTCTGGTTTTGGAGCACAGTTTGGCAAAAAGCCAGGACAATGGGAGTGTAACACTTGCCTTGTTATAAATGAAGCATCTGCAAGCAGTTGTGTTTCTTGTCAGGCTCCTAACCCCTCAGCAAAGTCAACTGTAGAGGTAGCACCAACACCAAAACCAACTGTTTCAGGCTTTGGTGCACTCTTTGCTAAGAAGGAAGGACAATGGGACTGTGACTCCTGTCTTGTGAGGAATGATGCATCTGCCACCAAATGTGTTTCCTGCCAAACACCCAACCCGAATGCTAGCAGCACCCGCTCCCTTGGGGCCATGTTTGCCAAGCAGGAGGGACAGTGGGACTGTGACACATGTCTAGTCCGAAACGATGTCTCTGCTAATCAGTGCATCTCTTGTCAAACTCCCAATCCCAATGCTAAGAGCACAGTTACAGCAGCACCATCCAGCTCATCCTTCAGCTTTAGCTTTGGTAGTCGGAGTGCGTCTACACAGCCTGCCAGTACTGGCTTTAAAGCAAACCTGAACAGTGGCAGCACTTTTCAGTTTGGGACCAGCAAAGGTGACAGAAGTTCCCCAGCTTCCTTCAAGTTTGAGTCCCCTCCTCAGGCTGAAAGCAGCGCCCCCAGTGCTGCAGGCTTCTCTTTCACCATGCCTGTTCCAGCAGGTGGCTTTAAGTTTGGCATTCAGGATGCGGCAAAAGAAACCCCACCAGCTAGAAATGAGAGTCCTGCTTCAGGGTCTGCATCCATGTTCCTGAAGAGTATTGCAGAGCAGCACAGAGACAAGGCAAAGGATTCCGGTGTCAGTGTGTCTGCATCCGAGCCATCAGTGGGCAAGGTCGATCATGTTGAGAATTCCCTTTTCACTGGCAAACCCAGTGATTTCAGTTTTGCAGACTTGGCTAAAACCTCACAAGGTGACTTCCAGTTTGGACCATCTGACCCCAATTTCAAAGGCTTTACCCGTGCTGGCGAGCAGCTGTTCTCTTCCCTTCAGTCAAACCAGAGATCAGAAATCTCAGCTGACCTGGATGAAGAGGATGTATACAAGACTGAGGAGAATGACGACATCCAGTTTGAGCCTGTGGTCCAGATGCCTGAGAAAGTGGACCTTGTCACTGGCGAGGAGGACGAACAAGCCCTCTACTCCCAGAGAGTGAAACTTTTCAGGTTTGACGGAGAAACCAGCCAGTGGAAGGAGAGGGGCGTAGGCGTCCTGAAATTCCTAAAGAACGCCACCAATGGCAGGCTCAGAGTGCTGATGAGGAGAGAGCAGGTCCTAAAGGTGTGTGCCAACCACTGGATCACCACCACCATGAACCTGAAGCCCTTGGCTGGCTCTGACAAAGCGTGGATGTGGTTGGCTAATGACTTTTCTGATGGAGATGCCAGACTCGAGCAACTTGCTGCCAAGTTTAAAACCCCTGAGTTGGCAGAGGAGTTCAAGTTGAAGTTTGAGGAATGCCAACGGCTCCTTCTGGACATTCCACTGCAGACACCTCACAAGCTTGTTGACACAGGCCGAACTGCTCATCTCATCCAAAAGGCAGAGGAAATGAAATCCGGTTTGAAAGACCTTAAATTCTTCCTGACTGATGATAAAACAAAGATTAAGGATGATGACACTCGGGCTAATGTCACAACAGCCAGTAACACCTCTGGTCTGATCATCAAGTCCCATGCAGAGAGCACTGGGCCTACTTTAGAATGGGATAACTATGATCTCAGAGAGGAGGCACTGGATGACAGTGCTGACACCTCTGTTTATGCTTCACCTCTAGAGAGCAGCCCAATCAGGAAAAACCTCTTCCGCTTTGGAGAATCCACACCTGGCTTCAACTTCAGCTTCCAGCCTGTTGTCAGTCCTGCAAAGTCACCGGCCAAACTAAACAAGAGTGGGGTGTCCGTAGACGAGGAGCAGGATGTTAGCCAGGAGGAAGAGAGGGATGGCCTTTACTTTGAGCCTGTGGTTCCTCTGCCAGACCTGGTAGAGATCTCAACTGGAGAAGAAAATGAAAATGTGTGTTTCAGCCACCGGGCAAAGTTATATCGCTATGATAAAGACCTGAACCAGTGGAAGGAAAGGGGAATTGGAGACCTGAAGATACTCCAAAACTATGACACCAAACGAGTTAGACTTGTCATGAGGAGAGACCAAGTCCTGAAGATCTGTGCAAACCACTGGGTCACATCATCTATGAAGTTGGAGCCCATGAAGGGTGCTGAGAAGGCCTGGGTCTGGAGTGCTGTTGACTTTGCTGAGATACCTGAGGGAAATGTGGAACAGTTAGCAGTGAGGTTCAAATTGCAGGATGTGGCCAACTCTTTCAGAGACATATTTGAAAAGGCCAAAGCTGCCCAGGAGAATGACATTCTGGTCACTCCTATAACACAACATGACACTCCCTCTCAGGTAGCAACAATAGGGGCATCAGTGTGTGGAAAGGCTGCTGTCGCCATCCTGGAGGAGACTACTAGAGAAAGGACAGATTTATCTCCTGAGGCTTTTCACACCCCAGAAAGCAAGGCTGCCACACCACACACCAACCTCTCCAAGATGATTCCTCCACCAAAGTTCCTCTTTGGAACAGATTCTCTCCAGAAGATCTTTGGGAACAGCCCTCCTTCATCCAAGGATGATGGTTCTTCGGAAAGCTCCAAGGCTAAAGACAGTGGTCGAACCTCACAGCCATCACCTGTGTTCAAAATCCCAGATAAAGGTTTGTCTTTATCCTTTCTAAATTTTGTTGACCTTGTGGTTCAGTTTAAACTGCTTGATTCTGAATGGTGATCCCCACGATGGCATTTTCACCTCATTTGACTCCATTGTGTTGTGTTTCCATTCACGTCCCATTGGTTTATCTCATTGATCCTCCCGCTAGCCCACACTTATTGTTAGCAGGACAGAACTAGACTCAGTCATTCTCATTAGCCTAACTTTCCTTCACCCACTCAGGCTGTCGATATGACTGCAGATGTAATCCACTACACTCATCCTAGTAAGAGTTCCTTAAAGGAAATGCAGTCAATTCCCTTTTCTAGTAATTACTGCAAGTGGCATCTTCATAAAGGCAGAGATGGAGAAAAGAAAAATCATAAAAGACAGATTGTGTAATGGCTTTCAACAACTTAAAGCTCACTGAAGAACTACTCCCAATTCTAGCTCTTCTCACCTGCCAACTATTATTTTGTAGGATTGGATTTTAGACTTTTCAAAGATAACCCAATGGCTTTTTGGACCAGCACCTCATCCACCCAATTTGAGCCCCCAGGTACTCTGTCACTGCACTGTGTGTGTGCTGTGACACGTCACCTACACAGCTGTCATCTGGCCGGCTCTGCTTAAGAGCCGGCCTTAACTTGCACGCAACAAGTGGATCGTACAAACCTTTAGTATAGCAACCTAACGAGCTGCATGTCCATGTGTGATAATTAACGGAAGCTACAGATAAATGTATAGGCTTACTGCGCATGAGTAAGGCTAGCTATTTGGCTAATAGAGAGGTGCCATGACCGCGGTCTTGCTAGCAGCCGGTGTGGTGTTGGCAGTGAAGCTGAGTTCTCCTTCTGTTGAAAGGAGACACGGGAAATTCTGCCCTTGCTCCCTGAGAGGAATGTGCTGTCACTCACTTCTCAATATCACATACACAATTTTAGTCCAGGATGCGTAGCAACAGTATGACCAGCAATACCCGGACTGGTCTTGTTCCTTCCAATGATGTACATCTTAGAGTTGGATGTGCTACTGTATGTCCCAAGCTGTCATGATTTTACCTGTAGCACTTAGAGATTTTTCTTAAATGTAAAGTGCATTACAAATAAAATGTATTATTATTATTATTATTATTATTATTATTATGTTCTGTCACTGGTGTTCTTCAATATTTGTACTCTACCACAGCCCTTTATCATTAAGACTTTAGAGAACCTTAAGGAAACAGTAGAACTGGAATCATCTGTGCTTGGCCCAATGTCCATTACACTCAGAACCATGTTTCTGATATTTATCATGCATTGTTTCCATCTGTGCTCATAGCATCAGAGTGTTTGAGACTGACTGCGTGCTCATCGTGGTGAAATGCATGATGTAAATGCTTTTGATGCATGTGTTGTGGTTGTGAACTAACCCTGAACTTGACTGCCTTTTGTAAAATGATTTTGTGACTTTGTAGTGGATGCGCAAATTTTGTTGGATATTGTACAATGTTACCTTGCCCTAAAGAATTAATCCATAATTGAGTAATGTCAAATTTGCCTTTAGAACCATTTGATATTTTAAAGTCATTTGAAATTCTATGTTGATGGACCGTGGCACTAACAATTTCACTTTTACTGTCCTGTTACGGGTTTTGCTAAATGATTAGTTCTCATGTCTTTGTTCTTCTGTTAAAGCACCTTCTCCGGCAGAAGCCGCTGCCGCCGCTGACGACGACGACGATGTTGAGGTGGTGTATGAGAGGCTGCCAACATCAGATCAGGCCGCTCTGGCCCGGGAACTCCAGCTGCCTCTCACATTCTTCTGTTACCAGAACGATCCAGGATACACCAGTGACGACCAGACAGATGGTAACGTGGCCCCAACACTCTCTCAAACCTTTTCTACCTGTTTGTGCAATGATTCACTTTCAGTTTGCTAATATTTGTTTTTGGTGTTCATGTTACAGATGAGGACTTTGAGAGCGCAGTTAAAGCTCTGCTTGGAAAACTGTACCAGGATCTACCTGAGAGACAGAATTCAAGCGCCGGGTCTGGTAAGTTTCATGGTCAGAGTGTATCAGATGGGTATCAACAGGCAAAGTTGAGGTGAGATTCCACTGATCCGTGCCTCCTTCACAGCCCAGGCCTGTGCACAGGCTCTAGACCCGGAGATCCAGGTGGTCTGGGAGAAGAGACCGACTCCAGAGGAAGAGCAGAAAGCCCGGACCCTACAGTTGCCCCCGACATTCTTCTGTGGTATAAGCAGTGACAGTGAGACCGAGAAAGACAAGCAGGAGGACTTTGAGACAGAAGTGCGCAAAGCACAGGGAGCGCTGGTGAGATTTCTATGATTTATGGGTTTGCCTAGCCACCTCATGGCTTTAGGTTGCAAGAAATGTCAACTTGCTTCAACAAATGTTAATGTTTTGGTATTGCGTTTCAGGATACTGAGAGAAGCGAAGAACCTGTGTCGTCTGAGGTTGTGTCTTCTAGCATCAGTCATTTAGTGCCAGAACAGCATCTCGCTGATGACTCTTCTGAGGTTGTGTCCTCCAGCATCAGTGATCTTGTGCCAGATCAAGATCTCCCCGATGGGTCTGCGCAAATCACGGCCTCTAGCTGCCGGCAGCAGGCCACAGATCAGTTAAAGACAGAGGTCCAGTCTTTCACAACAGATACGTCCTTTACCATCCAGGATGAAGTTCATTCATCCACAGCAGAGGCTGAGGTCCCTGTTCTAAGTACTCAGAAACAGATCCCAGAAAAATCATTAACCATCCAGGACCCTGAAGTCCAATCTTCTACTGTAGAAGAACCGATTCCTGTTCAGTCCTTAGTTATCCAGGATTCAGAAATCCAGTCCACTACAAAAGAGGAGTGTCAGTCAGACCCAGCTCCAGCACCATCTCAGACTCCAGTCATCAGTATTGGTGAGCCGGCTCCAGATCAGTCAGACTCTGTTCCAGCACCATCTCAGAGTGAAGTCATAAGCAGTGGGCAGCAAACCCTAAAACCTGCTGCTCGTGCTGCCGCGTTGTTAACACCATCTGGTTTCGGATTTGGTTTGCAGTTTGGCAGAAAGCCAGGCCAATGGGAATGTAACACCTGTCTTGTTAGAAATGAGAAGTCTGCAAGCAGTTGTGTTTCTTGTCAAAGCCCAAACCCTGCAGCCAGCAGCGGTGAGCCGGCTCCAGATCAGTCAGACCCAGCTCCAACACCATCTCAGACTGGCGTCATCAGTATTGGTGAGCCGGCTCCAGCTAAGTCAGACTCTGCTCCAGCACCATCTCAGAGTGAAGTCATAAGCAGTGGGCAGCAAACCCTAAAACCTGCTGCTCGTGCTGCCGCGTTGTCAACACCATCTGGTTTCGGATTTGGTTCGCAGTTTGGCAGAAAGCCAGGCCAATGGGAATGTAACACCTGTCTTGTTAGAAATGAGAAGTCTGCAAGCAGTTGTGTTTCTTGTCAAAGCCCAAACCCTGCAGCCAGCAGCGGTGAGCCGGCTCCAGATCAGTCAGACCCAGCTCCAACACCATCTCAGACTGGCGTCATCAGCAGCGGTGAGCAGGCTCCAGATCAGTCCGACTCTGCTTCTGCATCTGCCAGCATTAGCCCCATAGACCTGTCTACCAAGAAGACCCTGGAGCCTGACTCCACTACCGTTACCACGACCACTACTCAGGGTATGCCTTTTGTATAAGATGCTGACGAAGGAAATCCAAACAAACCCTTCACCATGCGTCCCATGTCTTTTCTTCAATGCTGTCCCACTTCTTACACCAATGCAGCAAACTGAACTCATATCTCCTTTTCAGAAGCACCAAGCCCATTTGGTTTTAGTGCTCTTGGAGTGGGAGGGTTCTCCTTCGCTGATCTGGCACAGAACACTGGGGGTGAATTTGCCTTTGGAAAACAAGGTTGGCCTTCCAGAGTGTTCAAATACTGTACTAATATTACTTTTAGTTAGCATGACACGACTGAGCCACTGTATGTTTCAGTGAAAACACACCTCTCAACCAACCTTTCTTAGATTCCAACTTCTCGTGGGCAAATGCGGGAGCAACGTTGTTTGGAGCTGCAGCCCCACCTAAAGCTGAGGGAGAGGAGGAGGGGAGTGAAGAAGAGGACGCTAATAATGTGGACATTCACTTTGAACCCATTGTCTCACTACCAGAGGTTTTTATGAATTCACTGCTACTAGTCCAACTCCATCTTAGCATATATATGTGTGATGACCACTCAGCCCAGTAATATTAGTTTCACAACTTGTGTTATGCATTTCCTGACTGTAAACTCAAGTCACCCTATTTACCAAACTGCAGGCTTCTCAAATAATTAAACGCTGTGCTCCGGACTATATTATCTGTCACGTAAATTAAACTTGGCACTTAGATGCCGCGCAGAGGTTTTTTGGGGTTGCAGTGAGATTAGGCATTGTTCCACTTAAGCTCATAGGTGCAGGAGCCTGTCATCCGTTCTGTTGTGTGACTGAACACATTTCTATGAGAGCCTGTCATTAACCTGCGCGTAACTGCTGTCAAGGTGGAGACTAAGTCCGGGGAGGAGGATGAGGAGATCCTGTTTAAGGAACGCACCAAGCTCTACCGCTGGGACCGAGATCTGGGCCAGTGGAAGGAGAGGGGTGTGGGCGACATCAAGATTCTGTTCCATCCAGAGAAGAGATTCTACCGTGTGCTGATGAGAAGGGAGCAGGTGCTCAAGGTCTGTGCCAATCACACCATCTCCCAGAGCATGGAACTCAAACCCATGAACACCTCCAATCAGGCGCTGGTCTGGACTGCTACCGACTATGCAGGTAGGCCTAAACAGCTCTACACAATCTTAATAGGCAGTTTGTTGGGTACGCCCGTCTAGTACCAGGTTGGGGCCATACTTCGCCTCCAGAAAGAGGGGCGGATAGAGAGGAAAATATTTCTATGATACCCTGTGTTGAGATCTGGGGGCAATTCAAGTCACTCCAGCAAAATCAAACTCACTGTAGAGTTCTTGATTATTCTGAGACTATATGTGCACGGTGTGACCGGGCACATTCGCTTGCTGGATGTGTCCATGTTTCCATTGCAATGGTTAGATGCATTTACGCCACCAGCGTTTAGCATTGACACCAGGCTGGCTGAGTCCATGGATTGAGTGTTTTTTGGGTCCAAATCCTGCCCTTGGATTCACCAGATGAGGCGAGGATTGTCCACTTTAAGTGTCCACTGTTTGTGATCATCTGCTGGTGCTGCTGCTTTTTGTTTTAGCCAAGGAGGGTGGAACCCAGTGTGGTTATTGGCTGAGATGGCCAATGTACTCTATTAGTCTCATCAACCAGCATTTCTTTGCACTCATGAATGGAATAGATAATAACAGACTGAGATAAAGCACCCAATCCAACCATGCTCAAAATCGCATTTACTTATTCTGTGAATTTGCGGCTACAGCCAGATTACTGAGTCAATAGGAGCGCAAACCACCATCATGATCAAAGCAGTGTACCTAATTATGCTGTCTTCTATGGTTGATTGGTTGACGGATGTATTGATTGTGTGTTCTCTCCAGAGGGTGAGGGTAAGGTGGAGCAGTTGGCTGCAAAGTTTAAAACTGCAGAGCTGGCCGAGTGTTTCAGGAAGACCTTCTGTGAGTGTCAGAGTCGTATGAGCCAATCGGAAGCCTCGTCCATCTCCTCCCCACAAATGTCAAGGGTTCAGGAACATTCCAGAGACACCAACCCACAGGTCAGTGTTTCCCTTGCCTGTTACTGCACAGACTGGGTGCTCCGGTTACCTCGTCTCTTCTGCATCTAATAATTCAGTGTACATTTCTGTGGACAAGTTTGCTTCAAGAGTCTAATTCCGAGGCCCTGCACATTGATGTTGGCGTCCTTGTTTAACATGCCTAAACAATAATCAGTGAAACTGTCCACAGGTGTACCTTGTCATCTCTGCTGATGATGAGCCCCTGGGACGGGTCACCATAGAACTCTTTTCTCACATTGTCCCCAAGACAGCTGAAAACTTCAGAGTGCTTTGTACAGGACAGAAAGGCTTTGGGCTGCACAACTCTGTCTTCCATAGGATTGTACCCGACTTCATGTGTCAGGTGAGTTTGGAAGTGAATGTGGGGGTTGGCCTCAATCCAGAAAATTCTGACCTGCTAGTGAGTGTTTTTATTACCTTCAGTACCACGTTTCCCAAACGGCCTATCAACCGTAGAAGGTCACAGGGTGGGAACGTGCATCATCTTTTCCCAACGTCTTTCTTGTCTTCAATCATCAGGGTGGAGACATCACCAAACAGGACGGAACCGGGGGCAAGTCCATTTATGGGGACAAGTTTGAGGATGAGAACTTTGATGTACGCCACACGGGCCCCGGACTGCTGTCCATGGCCAACCGTGGGCGGGACACCAACAACTCCCAGTTCTTCATCACCCTGAAGAAGGCTGAGCACTTGGACTTCAAACATGTGGCCTTTGGCTTCGTCAGAGAAGGTATGGACGTGGTCCGTGAAATGGGAGAGCTGGGAACCAAGACTGGCAAACCCAGCAAGAAGATTGTCATCACTGAATGTGGACAGCTATAGAGGTGCACACTGTACATGTCCACTGGAGGGCTGAGGTCTGATGACAAATACGGACGACTGCCAGCTTTATCTCCGCTCATGGACTGGCCAGGGATAGGCTTTCAAACTGAAGACCCCTACAGTAGGCAAATCTTAATGCGATCCAGTACGCTATGTGAAGCTCACCAAGGGCTCAGACAATGTACTATGTAGGGACTATAGTGTCGTTTGAGACAAGCCTCCTTCCCTACCCACCAGACTCTGAGAAAATCACATCCGGGTCAATCCCCAGACTATTTGTGTGTATAATGTACATGGACTTATTTTTGTTGCATGTATTCCATTGAGTTGAAAGCGCTTCTTTCTTCATAATATTCATAACTTGGTCATTTTGTATAAGTCTTAATTGAGATTTCACAAAAACTTGTTTAAAAACAGTATGTTTGGAACTGCGTTCCTCCTGCCTGTGTATACATTTAGGTGTGTTTTTGTGTACATTGATTTTGTGCAAATTGACTATACTTTTCAATCTTAAACTCTAAAGATTAGGAGTACAGTTTGACAAATTTATACCTGTTGTGATACTGGGAATATGCAAATGAAATGTATGGTTGGTAAAGCACACTGATGGTATTCCGTCAAGACAGACAATGGCACAATTTGGGATGAGAATTCTTATTGTTCATAAATATTTCATGATGCTGGAGAATATGTAATTAGAAATAAAGTTACTTTAAAACAGATTACTTACTTTTTTATTTATAGTTTTTAAAACCACAAGTCTTCTTTCTCTGGGGTCATGAGGATATCACAACTTACCCATAGTTCCCTGTGTGTTTGTGCGAATGTTTTTTTATTGGTCAGATCTTGCATTGATGCCCTAGTTTTTTGTAAAACTTAGTTTCTGGACAGACCCAAGTCACAAATGTATAATTGTCCAAATGTTGGGCTAAGGAGTGGTTCACTTAATCTGAAAAGGTCCACATGCTCATACCTGTTAGAGGGAGTAATGTGGAGTCTGGAAAAATTGTGGTTTTTGCATTAGGTTGCCTATTGATCTTAAGGTATGGTGATTACTGATAGAGAAATTGATTATGTAGTTGTGCTAATGAGAGTATAACGACATAGATTAAGTTATTTTGAAAAAAAGCTATGATCAATTATATCTGCCTTCCATACCAGGAATTACCTTTTGTTTGGGACCATCTACTATTCATGTACCAGGAGAAATAAAAGGCAGGGTTTTGTTTTTTGTCTGGGGGAGCAAGACCGGCTTATATAATTCGTATAACATTTGCAATGTTCTAGGGCAAACAAAACAGGGGGGCCATGGATTCTACTTGGCCCCCCTGTGGGAGTGGGTTTTATATTTTAAATACAGTCAGGGGAAACAAGTATTTGATCCCCTGCTGATTTTGTAAATTTGCCCACTGACAAAGAAATGATCAGTCTATAATTTTAATGCTAGGTTTATTTGAAGTGAGAGAATAACAATGAAAAAATCCGGAATATTGCATGTCAAAGAATAACAACGAAAAAAATCCAGAATAACGCATGTCACATGTTATAAATTGATTTGCATTTTAATGATGGAAATAAGTATTTGATTCCCTTGAAGTGAGGCCAATGTTGCCAGTTGGGATGGTTTTCCGTAGAAATTGGCTATTTTTAATAACATACGTGGGCAAAAATTGTCTTTGGTGGGTTCACCTACAGATAGTGTTATTTTGGAGGCTGCGGGTGATTGTCCTGTATACTGTATACTTTCACTAAAATCTGGCAACCTGTGAGGTACGAATGAGAAGCCTACGCACCTCTATCCAGCTACGGATCCACAAAAACATGTAATTGACCCACAGATAAATTGTCTTCACCCCAATTTTGTTTATCCATGAAGTTTACTGCTCCAAAGCTTGTACAGGGCTTATTGCATTATTCGCACAGTGTACTAAGGCAATAATGTCAGGAAACATACATTGGGAAGAACCAAGTATTTAATACACTGCTGATTTTGCAGGTTTTCCTACTTACAAAGCATGTAGAGGTCTGTAATTTATACCATAGGTACACTTCAACTAAGAAAATCACATTGTAAGATTTTTTTTAATAATTAATTTGTATTTTATTGCATGACACAAGTATTTGATGCATCAGAAAAGCAGAACTTAATATCTGGTACAGAAACCTTTGTTTGCAATTACAGAGATCATATGTTTCCTGTATTTCTTGACCAGGTTTGCACACTGCAGAAGTGATTTTGGCCCCCTCCTCAATACAGACCTTCAGGTTTCGGGGCTGTCGCTGTGCAATACGGACTTTCAGCTCCCTCCAAAGATGTTCTATTGCGTTCAGGTCTGGAGACTGGCTAGGCCACTCCAGGACCTTGAGATGCTTCTTACGGAGCCACTCCTTAGTTGCCCTGGCTGTGTTTCGGGTCGTTGTCATGCTGGAAGACCCAGCCACGACCCATCTTCAATGATCTTACTGAGGGAAGGAGGTTGTTGGCCAAGATCTCGCGATATATGGCCCACTCCATCCTCCCCTCAATACGGTGCATTTGTCCTGTCCCCTTTGCAGAAAAGCATCCCCGAAGAATAATGTTTCCACCTCCATGCTTCACGGCTGGGATGTTCTTGGGGATGTACTCATCCTTCTTCCTTCAAACACAGTGAGTGGAGTTTAGACCAAAAAGATCTGTTTTTGTCTCATCAGACCACATGACTTCCCATTCCTCCTCTGGATCATCCAGATGGTCATTGGCAAACTTCAGACGGGCCTGGACATTGGCTGGCTTGAGCAGGGGGACCTTGCGTGCGCTGCAGGATTTTAATCCATGACGGCGTAGTGTGTTACTAATGGTTTTCTTTGAGACTGGAGAACAGAGTGGAGAACAGGAGGGCTTCTTAAAGACAAACTAACAGGTCTTTGAGAGCTGGAATTCTTGCTGGTTGGTAGGTGATCAAATACTTATGTCATGCAATAAAATGCAAATTAATTATTGAAAAATCTTACAATGTGATTTGCTGGATTTTTGTTTTAGATTCCGTCTCTCACGGTTATAGTGTACCTATGGTAAACATTTTAGACCTCTACACGCTTTGTAAGTAGGAAAATCAGCTGTGTATCAAATACTTGTTCTACCCACGGTACTTTCTCTGCAGCATAATTGCTCTACCTCAATGGCAACTGGCAATGCAGGCTCTAGCCTTTTTTTACATAAGCAACATTTTATTTGGGGCCCCGTCTCTCCTGTCGGGCAGGGGCTCCCCAGCAGTTGGAAGCCCCATAGCGATCGGGGCCCTATGTGATTGCTTATGTCGCATATGCCTGGAAATGACCGCTGCCAAAATGACGTTATGTGGCCTGTACAATTGTGCGTGCCAAAAACTGATTGTGCTCTGTGTGCATGTGCTTGTACTCTAATGCTAGCGATCAAGTTGCATATCAAATAAAAAAAACTGAGGAAGTAAACCTCTCCAAGCTTTGTAAATTTAGAGATAGAATGTGAAAATGTTTGGATTAAGTTTAACAGGATATGTGAAATGTGGTTTTGAAGAATGACAGCAGGAGTACTGGCGACTCCTCTGTGCAACTTGACAGAAGATGCAAAGGCAGCATTGCCACTGCAGAAAATACCAGTCAGCCTGGTATATGCTGCAATGGCAACAACCTATGCATCTTCCATCAAGCGTGAAAACATTGTCTCTCCCACGTTACTAACTGGCCAAAGTTAATTAGGGATCATAGCCATATTTGTTTTGCTTTCTGTGAGATGTCCAGCCATTTAACACAGTTCAAAGGGTTTAGTGAACCCGGGAGACCCTACCCTTGGACCAGATGGGTACTTGACTAGCTGGTAACTATAATGCAATGATAGTTAAACCTGGCAGACAGTAGTCAACCGGCAATGAAAGGTAGGCCTAAGACATGCTTTTTATTAAACCTGGTGCTTATGTGGCTGCTGTGCCCAAATGTTTATTTTATAGTTAATACTTTTGGACAGTACTATTTTATGAGCTTGTTTATATCCTACGGACAAGGTTTCTATGCCCTCCGACTGTTTGAACTGAATATCAGGTGCTGTACGTTTCAATTTTTTGTCCAGTAGGTTGCGCTCTTGAGGTATCTGCAAGCTACTAACTGCCTTTCAGGAAATATACATTTCTTGTTGAGTGTGGAACGTTTGAATGGGTCTCATGTGTGTTAGCTTTCATGGGATGAAAATGGCGTCATGAGGCCACTGTGTGCTGTGTAATTAGGTGGTGCTTAAAAGTGTACTGCTCTCAGTCAAGTGTTTCTCTCAGAATTACGGAAAGATTTATAACAAAAAAGAAAGACAAAGGATTTCTATAGATTGTGAACTGTACCTTTTTATTGTTGCATGTAATACATCACATTCATTGATGTCTGGAACTAACGATTGACTTTTTATTTTTAAGTAACTGAATTTCCACAGGCTGTTAATTTCTTTGGGAAAAGCGTTTTACAAGTGTATGATGATTCTACAGACCTCTGGTAAAAATGAAGCAATGCTAGTTAATGGTATTCTGAATTCTAGAAAATTGCGAATATCGTGGACGCTAACACACTGCCAGGGAGTTTCCACTAGCACTAAGCTACTTGAATCTATTAACGTTAGCGGTTCTGTACAGACTTCCTTCTGCCAGCAGAGGGTAGACCCGGCCAACTTGCCCCAGAAAGATTTGTCACTAACAAATGACGTCAAAGACAAACGGCAAACTTGGCCGCGCTGACGCACGACGCTCCTTTCTGTACAGTCAGGTGGTGAGACTGCGATCTTGTATCGAATACCGTACTTCAATTTGACAACATGATCATCTACAAGGACATCGTCACTGGTATGGACGAGTATCTGAATTGGCCATAAATGTCTTTCTATGGAAGTATGATGTTATCATGTTACTTGCGTTCAGAATTAAAAACCGAGGAGTCTGTCATGAATTCCGGTGTTGTGCAACCAAAGGCAAAAGGCCTTGCACACCCCAGGGTAGCCTCCGCATCAGCGGTGTATGATTTTACCATGAACTGTTTTTAACTATTATACGGGGGGAGACTTTTAAATAAAAAAGTAACCGTTTGTTATAAGCTATTCTGGAGTACACAAGAGTTTAAGCAACCCTTGTAAAAGGGATATTTGGTACGTGGCTATTAGCTTGTTATTTAGCCAGTTAGCAGCTGTTTGTGTACCATGAGAGGGCGTAGATAAATAACAGCTGTCAGAACTCGGAAGTCTACGTCAACAAACACTAAAATCACAGTAGTTGAATGGTACAAGAATTCTCCGACCCTGTGTTAATTTGGATACATACTTAAACGTTCTGCTGTTACCTAATCCAGTTTTGTTAGCTTTGTAAACCTAGAAGCTCATGGTATTACAACAGGTTATTGCCTGCCAGTCAGCCGGCAACATGTAGGATTCGTGGACAAGCTGTATTTAGTTGGCAGCACGGGTCTGAGGGAGTGTAAGAGGTTAACTGTCATCAGTTTAACTCTGTTGTGAACTATATAACGTGATTTTTTTCATTATTACAGGGGATGAAATGTTTTCTGACATTTACAAGATCAAAGAATCACCAAATGGAATGTTATTTGAAGTTGAGGGAAAGGTGCGTCTACAATGCAGGTATACGCTCTCTGAATTGTGTGGGGTGACAGGTGAGATGTATCAGCATTTAGTGTGAATAATTTTGATATTGTTTATATAAACTCAAACATAGTTGTGGGGCCATTTGCAGGATTTGATAGCATGCATTTGTGACATAGCCCAAAACCAGTAGGGGGCTGGAGGCTTTCTTCCCCTGCAAACAGTCATTTCAAAAGCATATTGCTGCACAAAGATTAACATTGATAGATGTTTTTTGAAGATAAGATTAAAAAAAGAGCTTGTCTAATGCTTTATAGGTGGATTGATGAATTATGTAGTTTTGCAAATGACTAATAGCCATATTATTTCTATATTAGAAGACAGAGATCCAGATATGGTAACATGCTATAACTTTAAATGGCAGTGCTCTTTCCCAAATGGGTAGGCCTCCTTGTGAACATTTTTATCATCTCTAAACCCCAAATTGCTTATAAACAGAAGGAATCCGTTTTTACTTGAAATACTTTTTGAGTATTTTTCTGACTGCATTACTAATATACCACTCCCCTACTAATATACAATCTCACCCACTGTAATTTACAGGTCTCTGAACCACTACCAACTCTGACTCACAAACATCCTGCCACCTCACTTGACAATCCCACAGTGATTGATTCAAATACCAAATTGTTCAGAGCAATGCTTGACTTAGGTGAGACTGAAATAGGGGCTGTTACTCATTATGGGTGGGTTGTTTTCATATTCATGTGGAGGAACTGCACAGTACCTTTTGAGGTGACTCCGGGAAGCTTGCCTTCTAGGCAGAGTTGCAAAGAGAAAGCCAAAGAGGCTGACCAATGAAAAGAAAAGATTAATATGGGATTAATACGCCTCGTCACTGTTGACTAGCGATGTTACAGATGAGACCAAAGCTCTGAAGCGTGTATCAAGTGGCTAGGGAAATTTCAGCTAAAACCTCATGCCGAGACTTGTAATTTCTTTCAGAGAATTACATCATTGATGAAAAACAAGTGCTTGGTTTTTGTAGGACCACGTAATTAGCTCATTGCGTGTTTTGGTTGTAGATTAAATGAAGTGAAACTCTTGACAATTTCGTGGTTGGTCATTACACTAGCAATCTCAGTCCCCAGTTAAAGAAGCACTTTTATTCCCCATTTGAACCCCACCCAATGTTCTACCTTTTTATTTAAAACTTCCTGTTTTCCCACATTTTTAGACAACATAGATCCTCAAAAATGAATTGGTTTATAATTTTTTCAGCAATCCATTTTATAATTTGTTTTCTGAGGAAATAATTACGACACACTGCTCCCAATGGTACCTATACCTTTAGGTTTTGATAAAAGTATTACGTGATATGAGAACTAATGTTTCTACACTAGTCAGGTTACACGTGAACAATCGTTTTGGGGTATGCTAAATTATTTTTGCCAGGATGTGTTACTAATGTGCACTGAGTTGCATTAAGCATTGAGTAATGCGCTATAGAACTTGCTGGAAAGCCTCATCGCTTTACAAAAAAGCCTCACCTTCCATCACTACTGTTGATGTTGAGAACTGCCAGTTGGGGACCTGTGACTGGTGTCTGTTTCTTGAACCAGACACCAGGGCCTCCCACTGCTCTTTCTGTTTTTGGTTTGAGCCAGTTCTGTGAAGTGAGTACTACACAATGTTGTACGTGATCTTCTGTTTCTTGGCAATTTCTCACATGTGTTTGCCTTAATTTCTTAGAACAAGTATAGACTGACAAGTTTCAGAAGAAAGTTCTTTGTTTCTGGCCATTTTGAGCCTGTTATTGAACCCACAAATGCTCAAGATACTGAACTAGTCTAAAGGCCAGTGTTAGTGCTATTTTAATCAGCACACTAATTTTCAGCTGTGCTAACAATTGCAAAAGTTTTTTTTTTAATAATCAGTTAAAATGATATACTTGAATTGCTGATAATGGGCCTTTGTACACCTATGTAGATACTCAATCAAAAATCTGCCGTTTCCAGCTGCTGTAATAGTAATTTACAATGTCGACACTATGTTCCTGATCAATTTGATGTTTTTGTAATGGACAAAAAACAAGGACATTTCTAAGTGACCCCAAACCTTTGAAGAGTAGTGGTTCCATACATACATACATACATACATACAACCCTGTTTCCAGTTGGGGCGCTGTGTAAAATGTAAAGAAAAACAGTGTGCAAATCATTTAAGCCCTATATTCCATTGAAAATAGTACTAAGACATATCAAATGTTGAAACTGAGAATATTACTGTTTCTTGGAAAATAAATGCTCACTTGAATTTGATACCAGCAGCACTTTCCAGCAAGAATGGAAAAATTGTGCAATGCTAAAAATCTCAAAATGATGGAATATCAGTCAACAAATTAGGTCACTTGGCAAAAGGTCAGTATCATGATTGGGTATAAGATAATTCAAGAGAGGATGAGTCTGTCAGAAGTGAGGATGGGGAGGGATTCACAACTTTGAGATTCTTTTCAGGAATCATGGATGCCGTGGGACCATCCTGCTTGTTATCAGCGCACAGTTCAAAAGCCAGCATCTGTGATGGTATGGGGGTGCATTAGCACTTCTGTGAAGGTTTAGTACTTCGATGGGAGATGGCCTGGGAATACCATGTGCTCTAATCTTTTTGTGCTGTAGGGTGTGGACAATATACAGGCTTTGAATGCTGCCATCCAAACAGTGTCTTTTTCAGGGAAGGCCTTGCCTATTTCAGCTGCAGAATGCCAAAGCAAGTTCTGCATGTATCACAACAGCTTGGCTCTGTAGTAAGAGTTTGGGTGCTAAACTGGCCTGCCAGCAGTCCAGACCGGTCCCCTATTGCAAACATTTGGCGTATTATGAAATGACAAATTCAGCACAAGAGACTCCTAACTGTTGAGCAGCTGACGTCCCAACTACCTCAATTGGTCTCCTCAGTTCCCAAATGCTTATAGAGTGTTGTTAAACAATGTGTTGCAAGACAATGGTAAACATGCCCCTGTTCCAACATTTATGACTTATTATTATTATTATTATTATGTGTTGCTGACATCAAATTCAAAATGGGCATGTATTTTTCCAAAAGACAATAACATTTCTGTTTCAACTTTTGATATGTTGTCTTTGTGCTATTTTCAAATAAATGCAGGGATGAATCATTTGCACATCATTGTGTTCTGTATTTATTAGCGTTTTACACAGCATCCCAACTTTTTTGGAAACAGGATTATACATACATACATACATACATACATACATGTGACAAATGAAAGGAAAAACCTGAATGAGTGGAGGACCATATGAATGCAGATGTTTCCATACCTGTGTGTGGAATATAACACATGCTCTCTCTTGCTACACTTCAAACCACCGACCAATTCTCTCGTGTTATAGAATTATTTAGAAATTTGTTTTGTACGATTTTGAAACACAAAATCTGTATCTGTAGGGTGACCGTTGTTTGTAGTGTGATGTTTGGAAATGTTTCTGAGAAAAATGTTGCTTGCATCAACTCCAATATAAAATACACATTAACATTGGATAGACCACCTTTCATGAAATGAAAGGCAAAGTCTTTGGATGTATGCACCAGTTTTGGGCACAAAGATTGTGAAAACGGCACCATAAACAAATCAGACTTTAAAGACCAACTATATTGGTAGAAAAGCAGAATAGATTAACTATGTCCTTTGGCTGGTACCTTTGCATTATAGACACTAGTAGTGTATCTCGTCTTTCTAGTTGCGCTTAATGATACTGTTTCTGACATAAGTACCAGAATAAATCCTCAGTGGAAAATTGTTAATCTTTGGGAAGTAGAACAACATGGTAATTATGAAATGTCTGAAAAGCAATGAACTTTTCTTTATCAAGTGGTCATTGAGTAAAATAGGTATTGCACAGTATTGTAATCGACCAAAAGCCTTTTTGACAAAGCACTCTACTCCCTCCGGCTTTCCCTCCCCCTGGCCTTCCACTCTGTCTTCCTGCCTTAACCCCTCCCACCCACAGATGGTAAGTAGAACGGAGGACATCGATGACTCCCTACTTGGTGCCAATGCGTCTGCGGAGGTGCAGGATGAGAGTTGCGAGTCCTCCACGGTCAGTGGAGTGGACATCGTCCTCAACCACAAACTGCAGGAGACGAGCTTCACCAAAGACTCCTACAAGGGATACATCAAGGACTACATGAAGGCGTGAGTGAGTTACAGGGTTGGATGAGTGTGGGTTACAGGGTTGGATGAGTGTGGGTTACAGGGTTGGATGAGTGTGGGTTACAGGGTTGGATGAGTGTGGGTTACAGGGTTGGATGAGTGTGGGTTACAGGGTTGGATGAGTGTGGGTTATGAATGTTCTCCATCTATGCCCCTCCACTGCATGGATTAAAATGTCCCTATTTGAGCTTTTTTTTATGTGTGTGTGTGTGTGTGTGTGTGTGTGTGTGTGTAGGATCAAAGCGAAGTTAGAGGAGAGCAACCCAGACAGAGTGAAACCCTTCATGACAGGAGCTCAGGAGGAGATCAAGAAGATAATGGGCAATATAAAGAACTACCAGGTATTGGTAGCAGACTACATTTAATACTGCCTGCAGCCCATTCTGTTATGCGTTCTTGTTGAGTTTGCTGGGTAGACTTTGATTTAACTCCTCTGTTCATAGACTCACCTTCCTTTACACCTCTGTCTCCATCTACCATCCCTCTAGTTTTTCACCGGTGAGTCTATGAACCCAGATGGTATGGTTGGTCTGCTGGACTTTCGTGAGGACGGCATCACTCCCTTCATGACCTTCTTCAAAGACGGCCTGGAGATCGAGAAATGCGTGAGTCACTTCAGCTTTTGAGTCTCATTAGATTCATTGCAAATGAAGAATGTGTCCAGGCAGACCTGTAATGGAAGACGCTTCATAGAAAAGTACATTACAAGAATGATGTTTTCGAATTAAAAGGGAACAATAGGCACAGACAATCCTGACATTTGCCACACATCTCTGACATGGTAGTATAGAAAGACTGATGTCAGCAGGCCATGCAACCATCCTCCTCTACTGTAGTGAATAAAGCACATCAACGTCCGGTTCCGACGTTGATGAAACATTGTTCGTTGTTCAGAATTTCAGTTTATAACCTTTTAACTTGAAGGAAGAGATGTAAACTAAATGGAAGTATAAGTGGCAATGACAGTCATGCCAAATTGAACCCGTTCCAATGTTTTAATTATGGACTATTTACTTTCCTATTTCCAACACTATCATTAATAACCAAAAGCAGGTATAATAACCACACATTCTACTGCCAATTTAATTTAATATTTCATTTTGTGCATTTGGTATTGTTCCATTGAATTCCATTGTTTCATTACCTACATGTGCTTCCCCTGTCAACACTCAGGGCCAGGTTGATGCCAAGGACGATTAAGACGATCATTATTCATGAATAAAGAGGCCTGTAGGCCAACTACATCATTAAGTAACAGAGCGCAGGACCAGCAGTTTGAACCTCGACTTCTGTCCATGCGTCCTTCCAATCTGTGAAAAGTTTTAAATGAGAGAAACATACATCCTTTTTAAGGGATGGCCTTGAATATGTTTACTGAAACCTCCATAAGAATATTGGTTGGACAGTAGGGGTGGAACGGTACGGCTAACCTACGGCAAGGAACTTATTGGACAAGGTTAATACGTTTTCTGTACAGTGCAATAATGTATTGTCAAAAGTTACTGAAGATCAGTTTTAGTCTATTTGGCAAAAATATGCAATACTAGTCCAGGAGGAATATATAATGCCAAACTAGCACTATCTAAAGTACAATATGGAAAGATTGGTAAAGACATTGTTTTACAATCATATGGTGTGGGAACTACATGTTGGCTGAAATAAGAGGGACATTTGTAACTTGGCTTGAGCACCTTAGATGCAGAACTTTAAGGGAAGTTTGAGGAGTGTACAATGTTAGTTTATCAAAACCACAAGCTCTTAAATATAAAGAAATCTATCACACTCCCAGTTATAGAACTAGCTGTTCCTCTACAGGTTTGGTTTAGTACAACAGTTGGAAAAGTGCCAGCAATTATCATACAATTTGATAACAAAAACCCACGAAAGCTCTTCTTTAAACAGAATAGCCATGTTTTTTCCCCAGCTAAAATGTTTTAGACTGGCATACAGAAAATAGCAAGCTATTTATAGACTTTTTTTCTATACGTTTGAACCATTGGTTCTCTGAACCACACAGATATGAATTCATACACCACTACAGCCCTGCTGGATGGCAAGAGGGAGGGTTTTCAGCAGGTTTACTGATTTCCAAGGAAGCAGACGTTGAGTCTGACTCCCGTGCATTAGGCAGGTCTGAATACCAACTAAGGAGAAATGCCATATGTAGCAATGGTTTACGTTGTGGGGGTTTGGGCCACTACTGCATGTTCAACTACAACATAGTTGATGGAACTGCTTATAAAAACGTTTTTCAAAATACATCCGGCATCACCCAAAACAACACATATTACTAAGCCTTTTGCCAGAAGCCATTTCTGTCTTTGTCCGCAGGCTAGTCTTTCGGTCATGTCTATCATCTGTCCTAATAAAATCATTTGTAGTTTTTTTAATAAATGTAATCATGTAGGGCATGGCCTATAACTAGATAGCGAGTAAGAACTGTCTGTTGCCAGCTGAGAAGACATTTGAGATTTGGGTCCACTGGCCCTGACCTAGAACATTCTGGAAGGACTCGACTGATAACATGACTGCCCCTGAAC
Organism: Esox niger; assembly: GCA_016801105.1. Lineage (NCBI taxonomy): Eukaryota > Metazoa > Chordata > Actinopteri > Esociformes > Esocidae > Esox > Esox niger. The sequence goes on along the minus strand of JACXGJ010003206.1, from coordinate 12,632 downwards.
TCAGTAACTCATTCAGCACAAAAACTGCAATGAAAAACGTCCTGTTGTTAAACAGACTCCAACATGGCTGTGGAAGACATTCAGCTCAATGATGTTGAGCCAGGTCATTAAACACCACCCAGTCCCAACACTGAGTCAGGGGTTTAGGTCCAGAAACTGAGCTGCTCCCTGTAACTACCAGCACAATGGGGTGAATGGATAGCGGATGTTAACATCTGTCAAGCTGTTCTTTACTAATATAAGATTGTTTTATTTAAACTGACCAGTGTCCTTTACCTTTAACAGTAACACACAGGACGGAGGACTTTATTTTAATTGGCTGCTGCATCTCACCTGACCCGCAACCACGGACCAACCAGGCAAATCCTCGGCATTACGTTTTGGATTGGAAGCAGTTTATTACAGTAATTATCTTATTGAAATGTTAAGTATTATAATGCTTATACTGAGTCATGACCTTGTATAATTTATTAAGAAAGCCCATTCAGACTGAAATTCATGCAGAATAGGCCCCATATTTCTATCCAGTACATTCTATATTTTTATCTGCAGTGGGATGATCTGTTTATCTGAGAAGACCATGTTTCAGTCCACTGGTTGGCAATGAATTAATTGGTTATTTATTGATCAACTCTCAGGCCTCCATTTGCTTAGTTTACAGTTACATTTAATGTGACACCCTTACTTAAAAGATTTGGGATAGCTTAGGATGTCATGACTTGAGTTGTGAAAAATAAAACACTGAACGAAACCTTTGTGTTATTGTCTCAAATGTAGGTGCTACAATCACTTCACTCTTCAGTGACATTGAATGTTCCTATTTTGTTGGCCAGAGTCCTTCCAAAGCTTATTCTCCCAAATAGGAATGCATATTGGAGTGAAAGGAAAGTCAAACATGCTGATATCCGCTGTCCATTGTTAATTTGTATTTATTATAATGCAGTTGAATCGTCATTAGCATCATACATCCAGATGATCGGGCCCTTCCCATACCTCCCCCACCTCTGATTTTGGAATGAAAGAAAAACACGAGAATCTTCCTAACCAACAGAAAGCCACGCCTTCCCGATGGGAAGCCTTGAGTGTCAGTGGCTGCGTCTTGGCCCGAGTGCTCTGCTCCGGGCTAGTTTGCCTCCTCTCCATGGTAGTGACGGTACTCTGGTTTCAGCTCCCATGTGCTCTTGTGGAGTCCTTTAGTGTTGTACAAGCCAATCTCCCGCAGGATCTCCTTCAAGTAGGTCTACAGGAGAGACACACAAACACTCTGGATTTCATTTACTTGCATCCATTACCGGTGCTCAGGGACCTGCAGTCATTTCACAACTTGGTTGTAGCCCTGAATAGGCACACCTGACTAAATCACAACGGTGTGGTCGAGATTGAAGGCTGATTTTCACACTGCCTGTACTCTGAAAACTATTGGAAGCATATACTCATCATTTTGGTTCTAGAGACAAAAACAATTGTCATTTGTTAAGTCCACAAGATGTCAGTAGTGGACCTAAGGTGATGCTTTTTCTAGAGATCCAGATATGTGTTCTGTTATGCTTTAGTGACTAGTTCAGTGTAACCACCTGTGAAGTACCGTGGAGTTGAGGGGTACACTGGTGGAGTCCAATTGAACTGAGCAGCTCACACTCACCTATGGTAATGCAATCAGGCAGGAGAGAGTAGAGGGGTGTGTGTGTGTGTGTGTGTGTGTGTGTGTGTGTGTGTGTGTCTAACCACAGGTTGCTTGGTGACCTCCACAAGATTCTTGATGTTGTAGTACTGGTGTTTCTCGAAGGCAGAGAAGAGCATGTCCATCACCTGCTGCCTGTCTGCCCTCACCATCCTACCTTCAGTCTTCTTCTTCTTCTCATACTCCACCTACGCACGCACACACGCGCGCACGCACGTGGACAGACAGACGGAGGTAGCATGCCAAATGTCAGATGCGCACGCACATGCACACAGCAACTGCTCAACACACAACATGACGGTGTTCTTACATTGGTGATGTGGTTTGACACGGGTTTGAAGTTGTTGGTGACAGGTCTGGCTATCTGCTCAGTCAGACGCCTGGGCTTTGTAGATACCTCCATCTGTAATCTGAGAGGAGCTGCACACTGTACATGACAAGACAACTGGTACCAGAACCAGAGGCATGAATAAAGACACAGCACATCATTGAAGAAGCAGCCCAATGGGCCTTGCAGTGGATGGAACACAGGCCACAGAATAATGAATACAGCCTACTATCACCACACATACAGGCCCAAAGGAAGACAATAGTTAGTATAGCAACATACAGTTGCTATAGCAATACCTGTCAACCTTTGCTACTGTAAAACAGGATGGAAGACATCCTTCCATTCTTCCAATTGAGTGAGCCATGGCCAGCGTTCTGGCACATCCACTGCACTCCGAGACAGCCAGGAGAGAGACTGCGACACTTCAAGTCGTCGTCTAATTCTATTCACCAAACAGGATTGAATTATTTTACACTCACTTCTTCAGTTTAACATAGCTTTCGTTGATAGCGGGTTTGCATTCTGCTCTTTGTACCACCATTCCCTCAAGACTGATTTCATCTGAAACGAAGGCAATGTATATTTATTTAACATAACAACACTAAACAAAGAGTCGATATATATATTTAACAAACATACAACACAACACTAAACAAAGACAACACAACTGGACTATTATGAGTAGTTACGTTTTAATGTGTCCACCTCTAACCAAAAGCAAGAGGCTGAGGTCAAGACCCCACATCGCAATGACTTGTTCACAGTGTAAAAGACAACATTTCCAGTTCCCCATCCCCACTGTTTGGAGGACATCATGGTATGTGTCAATATTTGTGTGTGTGTTTGAACCTTTTTTCCAATTCTCTAATGTACACAAATTGGCCCATCTTTCCAAATAAATGACCAGTCCAATTGGCTATCATGTCTCTTGCCTTTCTATGTGTATCATTCCTGCCAATTTTGTGCAGAAATAAGTACTTCACCAAACATTTTGATCAAATTACACATCAATGGATACATTTGTTTGAGACCCCTTAGCAATACAGTTTGTAAATCCATATGAAACCCAACGTTGAGTTTATAACCAACCCTCAAAACCCCACCATCAGTCAATACCAAACATTTTAATTTCATCATGGAATAGTCTACACTATTCAATGCCCCAAATATTCACCTTTTTTGTAGGAAGAAATTTCTATAATAGTTATAATTGAAAGGTACAGTTCATGCGTCAGTTATAATTTTTATGAGCTCAAACCTGTTGCCATGGTATTGGAACAGCAAGGATCTGTTCCCAAGGTAACGTTTTACGATGGATAGCTTCAAGATGCTGTCATAAACATGTCATAACAGCAGTCATAACCTGTTATAATATTGTCATTACACTATCAAGACTTGACAAATAAGTGTTTTTAATAAGGTTAATTTCCATTAAAGATCTGTAACGCAATAAAATGATGGAAATTGTTACAATGTTATTTTAATATTTTTATTCAGTCTTATTACAAGGTGTTTGAATGGATTGACTCATTTGGCTAAGATGTTTTGTGGGTTATGACATTTAAATAGCAGTCATAACCATCAGAAATATATCTCACAACGTGTAAACATGTGTCATGACAGATTTATGACAATATTATAACAGGTCGTAACGAGTTCTGTCAGCTGTTATTACATGTAATGACCTGATGACACTGTCATTTAGTTTTACCGTTATCAATTACCCCCCCCAAAAAAACAGTTTATCATCCATTTAAGTCTAACTACATTATTGTACTATTTGTTCTGAATTTTCTGGAGGATAAAACTAATTGTAGCCAACTCTGTCTGTATGGCTTCATTTTGAAAAGAAGTTAAAGACAAATTTCAACATCATGTATACCTCTTTTTGTACCCTAGTGCAAATCCTGTTTGGATTTAGACATCATACATGATTTTAATATGTAACATTTTCTATCCTCCATACTTACATTTGTTATATAAATATACTTTCCTTTATCAATACATGTTCTTTAAACACATTGGAATCAACAGCAGAATGCTGGTTTTAAATCAGGTTATATTCTTGATTTGACTACAAGAGGGCTAAAAGTGTTACTTAATATAAAACTCAGCACTTAACTGAACCACTTACTCAACAGAAAAACAGGTGAAATGCAGTAAGTGTACTGCACAGCCAACACTCCAAACCTTCACTCACCACCTGCCATTGAAATGGTTCATCAACAGCTTGACATTTCAGAATGTAGTGATTCATTAGTTTCGGGTTTTCTTTATCATGAAGTTAGTGTCTCAAACAAGGGGTAGGAGTAGCTTGACAGTGGTATCATGGAGACAGATATATTGTACATGCTGTTCAGACTTCACCCAGAAAACATTCAAGACAGCCAACCACCCAATTGGTCCGTTGGCGTTAATTGGCCAATCTCTTGTTTTGGTCTACTAAAACAAAATGTTCAGTTGGCATTTGTCTCTAGGCACCATTCTGTGCACTTTTACAAGGAAGCTTCAGAGAAATCAATTTACAGTACAATGTCACAGATCTCACTCAATATCCATTCCTCGATGTTTTCAAAAATGGATGACATTTTCTGCAATTATTGGATGGTAAGTGCATAGAACACTTGTCGCATCTCCACAAACACGCCTACACATGAACACATTCCTTAACTTCAGAGCAGACTGCCTCCTTTACCTCAGCTGTCCATGGGCTGGAGACCCAGAGTAAAGCCCGTATGGGACAGAACATTACAGATAATGGAACGGTAAAACCCGCAAGCCCTGTGGGAAGCCGCTATGTAGGAGAGCAAAGTTCCATTCACCAGGATGGACAGAGAGTGAGTGGCGCTTGAAGAGAACAGAATGAGAGGAGGAGGAAAAGCACAGTTAGAGCTGGAACGGCTGCAGCATTTGATTTCTCAAGGTTGCCGAGCAAAGAACGGTAAAAGCAATGGGAGGAGAACGAAGAAGAGGTAAAGAGGAGAAAGGGGGTGCCAAGGTCCCGCTGCCACCCACTCATCTTCTCCCACCATCTCTAACCCTTCATCTGCTCCAAGGACCCTCTTTCTTAAAGCAAACACACACACGGCCCCAGCTCCCACCCATTCCTCCTCCTACTACTCCCCAGACACAGCCCTATTCATATCGGAATATTCTAGAAAAGAATGAAATTGCAAGCCTTCGGTTTTTCTCAATGCCTCAGATTAATCTAAGATAGACAGTATACTACCAAAAAAATTATTGTCTTTGAATTATGTGTTTTTACATCAGGCAACTGGAATAATCAGAAGAATGCAGTATTAATCCTTGAGGTCACAGAAGAGCGAGAAAAGCCTATAAGACAGAAAATCTCATTTGTCTTCTTGACTGAAGGGCAGTTTCAACCTTACGGAAAAAACTCAGCTCACGATCCTGCTGATCATTTTTAGCCACAGGGCTGGGAAATTCCACATTCAACTTCTTAATCATTAAAGAAATACCTAATTCGAAAAATAAAACTGTGTACACTCCACAACAAATAGTATGAAGAAACCTGAAAGATTTAACAATTTTTGGCAAAGGCCAACAGGGTTCACACCAAAATACACTACTCAAAAAAATTAAGGGAACACTTAAATCACACATTGGATCTTGATGAATGAAATATATTAAAGATCAAAATCTTTACTGTACATTGTGTAATTTGCTGAGAACAAAATGACGTAACAACAGTGAATGGAAACCATAATCACCAGCCGACTGAGGGCTGGATTCAAACTCACACTGAAAATCTAAATAAACTACCGAAATCACAGGCTGTTTCAACTTTGGTGAACTTCATCACGGCAACTCATCATGTGACTCAGTAGTGTGTATGGCCCCACGTGCCTGTATGCACCCCCAACAATGTCTGGACATGCTCCCGATGAGATGGCAGATTGTGTCCTGTGGGATCTCCTCTCAGACCTGGATGAGGGCATCAGTGAGCTCCTGGACAGTCTGTGGTGCTACTTGGCGGTTTTGGATGCACCTCTGAATCCCAGAGGTTCTTAACTGGATTCAGGTCGGAGGAACGTGAGGGCCAGTAAATGGCATCAATGCCTTCGTCATCCAGGAACTGCCTACACACTCTGGTCACATGAAGCCGGGCATTGTCCTGCACCAGGAGGAACCCAGGGCCCAATGCACCAGTGTAAGGTCTGACAATGGGTCTGAGGATTTCATCCTGGTACAGCAGTCAGGGTACCAGGCACCACTGGCTAGCACGTGAAGGACTGTGCAACGCTCCAAGGATATGCCTCCCCAGACCATCACTGACCCACAGCCAAACCGGTGATGTGGGTGATGTTGCAGGCAGCATAATGTTCACCACGGCATCTCAGGCTATTTCACGTCTGTCACATTTGCTCAGTGGGAGCCTGCTCTCATCTGTGAAGAAAAAGGTCCTATTAGAGGACATCGGGCCCGTCTGGTCAGAAACATGCACAACAGCAGCCCACTGGAGGTCATTTTGTAGTGGTCTGGTGGTGCTCCTCCTGCTGCTGGGTTGATGCTACTGGTCCTGCTGCTGGGTTGATGCCCTTCAACAGCTTTGTCCAGTTCTCCTTGTGTAACGGCCCGTCTCCTGGTATCTCCTCCATGCTCCTGATACTGTACTGCGGACTCAGCGCCAATTGTGTTTGAGAAATATATTTATTGATTAAGAATTTGTTTTTTCGTTTAACAATTTCAACTTGACCGTTAGATTTCAAGTGTAAATCAACAAAAACAATTCATAGACTTTATTGCTCATTTTTAAAACGAGGAAGCCAATAATGAAGGGCACTCTACAGTGCTACAAATAACTACATACAAAACATGGCAAATGATATAAACACTGGTTAGCTATTACAGGAAGTACCCAGTTTGTGTGCGATGGTCATTAAGGTTAATGCACAAGTGAGTGTGCGTCTGTGTGCGCATGTGTACGCCTGTGTGTGAAGGGTCAGTTCACAAGTGTCTTTAAGTGTACACATGAACAAGCGTTTGCGTGTGGGGACTGCTAGTGAGTGTGTGTGGGCAGGGTCTAGTGCGTGTGTGTGTGTGTGTGTGTGTGTGTGATGGTGTAGAGGGAGAACGTTGCAGACAGCCATTTGATCGTTTGTCAGTATTGTAAGACAGTCTGATGACTGATGGGGATAGAAGCTCTACTGGGTCCTGCAGGTTAGAAATGTGGGACACTGATTACCACATACCTACTTTGAGGCGACACAGAAAAATGTGTGGGGCCTTTCTATGACCCCCCCCTCCCCTATGGTGTCAAGGTCTTGTGGGGCAGGGAGCTGGGGCTTGGCGATGAACTCTGCCCTTAGCACCACCCTCTGAAGCACCCCAGGACTGAGGGTGGTGCGGTTGGTGCAGCAGGCAGCGATGCAGCGTGCCAACGTGTTCTGCAGCAGCACTGGAACCTTTTCAACTCCTCAGCTTTATAAAGGCTAAGAAATCCTCATGTCTAACTGTATCACCCCCATCCCCTGCCCCAACTAGTTGTTCGGCACCCCCCCACACACACTATAACGTTATACTACACAACGCAGCCTTGGTAGAACAGCCCTATTTACAGCAGACCTGATGCAAGCTCTTGTCAAGCCCAAAGCCGTATCTGTTACTACTACGTCTTTAAGACTTCACCCCAGGGGGAGATATAGATCAGGAGACGTAGCACTGTGGAGGCTCCAGTATTTGACAGGCCGGGTAGCTAATTAGATGGGAGAGAAAACACCAATAGAATTCTTATGTTTCACTATGAAGGTTTAGTGAAGATGTTTACTCAGAGAGAGCTAACATCAGAAGTGCATTGCATAGAGAGAGAGAGCGGAGTATATCTCATCATCCAGGTTTGGAACGCTGATTGTACCTGCCCGTCTCGGCTGTGTTAGCCGGCTGAGCTAAAGTTCTGCCATTTTTCTTTTCTTATTGAGCTTACTGGAAGTCTACAGATCTCAGGTCTGGTTATCTAACCACCTCTGCTACACATGCCTAATACATGAGATCTACTTTCCTCAGGGCTACTGTTGCTATGCAAGCTTCACTGCTGTGCTATTCAACGTTACAGCTCCGTCTTGGCCAAGTACACGAATAATTATGAATAATTCAATACCTGAAATTTTTACTAAGATGAGAATCCACTGTACTGCTTTCATTTATTCTGAGGAAATAAAGCGTCACGGCAGTTCATGATTGAACATTACAATTACATCTCGGCCAGTAACATAGTAAGAATAGTCATGAATAATTGAACACCTCAGATGAAAAGTGACAAACTGATTTTACCTATCGGGGAGTACTACTCCCTCTCATTACTTTCTGAAAAAATAAAAAGAGGAAATTGAATAGATTGCCAACATGAAGATAAACAATGGTCTTGGTTAATGAAGTTGGTTTAGGTTTGTGAAGGAAAGCTGCTCCTTACCCAACCACCTACCTCTCTTCACTCTTACACTGCCTCATTTCTTTATTGCGGGGATGATTCCACCAATCACATTATGGCTAAAAAAAGCATTGCGGTACAATGAGGCGCCCCGCTGATCGCCGATGTGTCACTCAGACGTCACCGCGGTGAGTTGTCACTCAGGGATCACACACACACACACACACACACACACACACACACACACACACACACACACACACACACACACGTTTGTACAGCTAACCAGAAGATAGAAATTGCATGCTCCCTTGCCCTAATTCTAAACCTAACCTTAACCCTTACCTTAACCTCAATAAAGTAACATTTATGCCTAAACTTTACCTAGGTGTAATGCCTTACCTTAACTCTAAACTTAACCAACAATGCATGGACCTTAAAGAAACCCCAATTCTAACTCTTAAATGAATTGTAAGTTTGATCCTAAACCCTGAGCCAGAAATTGACTTTTGCCTCATGGGGACCAGCAAACGGTCCCCAGGAGTCCAATTTCTTGTGATTTTACTATATTAATTGGGACATTTGGTCCCCATGAGTTTAGTTACACCTAACACACACACACACAAACACAATAATTTATTACTACTATCCTCTTCCTCATGGGGAAATGATTTTCCCTAACACAACTCCCAAACCCTAACCCAGGGGTCTGTACATTTTCCTGTATAGCCTCAAGTTAGACCAGTTTAAGATTTACTATCAAGTCCCCGTTAACACCTGCACTAAATGAGAACGATTCTAGCGTCAATTCAGTTGCTTGTCTGCCACGGCGATGAGCCCAATTTGTTCTCATGTTCAATCTTGCTGAGCAGCGGAAGACCGCGTGTGTATCAGTCCTACAAATGTGTTCATCGATAACATTCAATAATTGGTTATGCTTGCAGCAAGCGATTTGTTATCCATTCGAAACTTGCATTTTCCTGTTCTGTTCAGCCTGATCTTTTCCCTCCATGCACATGGACAGGTTATGGTCAGACCCAGTGAACCGAACAAGTGGAGTGTGTTTTAATCCTGTTGAAGCCTGTTCACTGCAGCCAGCAGGTCAAACAAACAACTAAAAAGGTATGAGTCACTCAAAACATCAAGTCAAACGAGTCAGTGAAATAAGTTGCTCGAAAAGAACTAATCGTTCAAACTGCGCCTCACTACGGAGCTAATTGGTCAGTTCAGTGGTAAAAAAGGCACATACTGCAGAAGACCATTGTTTTTCTGAACCCCGCCTGATCCTCACCTGTAATTCGACCCTAAACCCTACCCCAATGCCAGAAGCAGCCATTTTCTTAAGGAAACAGCAAAAGGTGCACATCAGGTCAAATGAGCATTTTTGTACAAACACAAACCCAGCCTCCTGTATAGATATGAACAACACAAACCCAGCCTCCTGTATAGATATAAACAACACATATTCAGCTGTCTGTGTAGATAAGCAGAACACAAACACAGCCTCCTGTATAGATATAAACAACACAAACCCAGCCTCCTGTATAGATATAAACAACACAAACCCAGCCTTCTGTATAGGTATTAACAACACAAACCCAGCCTCCTGTATAGATATAAACAACACATACCCAGCTGTCTGTGTAGATAAGGAGAACACAAACACAGCCTTCTGTATAGATAAGGAGAACACAAACCCAGCACCATCAAACAGACATGTTTTCCCCCCAAGGGAAAAGTATTGATGGCTCAAGGAAGAGTGGCCATCACTGTCTGACTGACTGACTGACTGACAGCCCATCAACCTGCAGGACACACACAGTATCTCATGCTCTTAAACAGTTAACACACACACACACACACACACACACACACACACACACACTTTGTTACAATGAGTGACAGGTGTAGACATTGTCCAGGCAGTTTGTCACTGTCAGTCCATGTAGAAACAGGCAGTGTATTGTATTATACAGAATTGATTAAGCTAGTCGCGCCGAGTTCTGCAGGCTAACAATCTGATTGTAGTAAGGCTCTCTTTTTTATAAAGCAACAACAGACATTCCACAGGGTTTTGATCTGTTACCTTCCAGTCAACTCCCCAGGCTGTCTGGATATAGGAGGAAGGGGACAAAACATGTAGCTTCAGGCTCTGCCTGCATTCAGAACTGATTCAACTGTCCCCACATGAGACTCTCCTTCCTGTAAGGGCTTTACTCAGAGATATTTTTACCACTTGAATGCAATCTTGGGCAGTAAAAATCAGACAATTTGTATAAATGCAACTTTCATTTACATAAATAACCAAAATCCACCTACTTATTCCCATCCCTCTTATCAGCCTGCCAGCAAATGTGCCCACCAAGCTGCCAGTGAATGCCCACCAAGCTGCCAGTGAATGCCCACCAAGCTGCCAGTGAATGCCCACCAAGCTGCCAATGAATGCCACGCTGATAAACGTGGTCAGCAGCGCACATCTGACAGCAGCAAGCCTCTAGAAGAGAGACAGGTTAAAAGGTCCTAAAGCTCAGCACTCTCTCACCTCTAGGGCTGTGGCCTGGGGTTAAGGAGATGGTCATTACCTCACATCCCTGAACGACAATCTTGTGTGTGTGTGTGTGTGTGTGTGTGTGTGTGTGTGTGTGTGTGTGTGTGTGTGTGTGTGTGTGTGTGGGAGAGAGAGAGATGGTGTAGGTGGTTGGTTGGTGTGCGTGCGTGCGTGCGTGCGCCGCACGTGCGGAAGCACAGCTGAGGAGCCATTTTAACAGTGAGAGGGCTAATTACTAAGTCTGGGAGTGAGACAGAGAAACAAGAAATAGAGAGGGCTGGTGGAGAATGAAACGCAGAAAGAAGATACCAGAAAAAGGCAGAGGGGGAAAGAAAAAAAGGGGAGTGAGGAGAGGAAGAAGAGAGAATGGGAAAAGGAGGAAGACAACGAGGAAGGTGAGGAGAGAAGTGAGATGAAGGTAGGGAGAGCACCTGGCATAATTTCTACTCTATCTTTCTCTTTCAGTATAGAACACACTCTCTGCTCCCACCCTATGACGAAGGACGCCCCCCCCCTCTTCCTCATGCAGCGATGAGATGAGAGAAACAGAGGAAGTGGTACGCGGGAGGGAGAGGGAGGAATGGAAGAGGGAGGAGAGAGAGAGTGGTATGAGGGAGAGGCTAACTCATTCTGCTACCAGTGCTTTGTGCGCTCATCTCCATGCCAGTACCTCTCTGCGACGCTCCTATACACTCAAACACTTTGAATCTGCACGCGACACACAGTGATCCCGACGGCCACACTCACCAACAAAAGGACTGTGTGTGGTAGCTGAGTGGGAGCGGCATGGAATGGAACCTCAGAAGGATGGACAGTGAACAGACAAACCCAGACCTTCTGCAGCCCAGCAAGAGCTTTAAGAAGCCCTCCTCAGGCACCATCACCCTCAACGTGGGGGGCTTTCTGTATGCTGCACACCGCACCACACTCTGCCGCCACCAGGGGTCAGTGTTGGAGGAGCTGGCCAGCGGCAGGAGGCCAGTCCAGCACACAGACTCCATGGGCAACCCCTTCATCGACCGCGACGGCCCCGTGTTCAGGCACATTCTCAACTTCCTGCGCATCGGTGACCTGCAGCTGCCTGACGACTTCAGAGAATCAGGTCTTCTGAGGCGCGAAGCCGAGTTCTATCGCCTTGGTGGATTGGTGGAGGCCATTTCGGAGTGGGAGGGGCAGCGGGCAGCTCAGCGGGAGCCTGCCTTCCTGGAACTGACTGATGAGAGGTCGCAGGGCTTCAAGGTTTACTGCAGCGACCCCACCTTCATCGACAAGGTTAAAGGTCGGCTGGTACTGATCTCAAAGAGTCGCCTGGACGACTTTCCGGAAGAGTTTGAGGTGTCATCCAACTTAATCCAGTTCCGCCACTTCATTAAGTCGGATCCAGGCTCCAGGCTGGTGCTGAAGCAGGACAGTACCTTTGTGTGTACCTTGGAGTGTCTGAAGCTGGAGACTGTGATGCTGGCCCTGAAAGCTGGTTTCACTCTGATCTCCTCTCTGGACAGCACCAAAGGATCTGTGGTGGCTGCCGATGCATTGCACTTTGTCAAGTAAGAGAAAAGGGGAAAAGGTTCAGAGACGGGCGTGGAGTCAGAGAGATAATGGGATGGTGGTGAGAGGGAGAGGGGTGAGAGAGGGGGAGAGTGAGAGGGGGAGAGTGAGAGGGGGAGAGTGAGAGGGGTGAGAG
>JACXGJ010003205.1:0-56169 GCA_016801105.1 Esox niger | reverse complement strand
ATTGCACCTGTTGTCTCGTTTAGCGCACCTGATCATCATTTAGTCATTCCCCTCAGTATATATGTTCCCTCTGCTCCCTTTGTCTTTGTGTGTTATTGTCTCTACTCAGAGCAAATGTCAGCTCCATTAAAACCATTTAACATACCAGCTCCGCAGTCCGCTCCATGTCTTCAGCCTTCCGTAAAGCCTGACAGACATATTATTTTCAGCGTAATATGGTTTGGTACATACTAACCTTCTCGCATATTAATCTGGCATATACAGTATAGTATGCAAGTATGCGATCTGAGATACAGCCAGTGTGATGATGGCATCTCGGGTAAGCAGCAGTGAGCGTTCTTTTGTCCAGCTTCTACATTGCTAGTTAGCTCCTACGATTCGGTGTCGGTTCAAAATGTTCTAATATATTACAAACCTACATACATACCGTAGAATTATAAATCGTGCAACTATTATTATACTATTATTCAAGCTAACCAAAAGCATTTAGCTACGAACACCTGTTCTCGCCATTTCAATCAACACGTGCACTGAGTGTTGGCATATACAGTTAAGCCCAAAAGTATTCATACCCATGCCAGATTTTGCGCTATACTGAATTTGTATTTGACCTACCGGTTTCTTCTGGCTGGAAATGACATAAACAAGTGACAGAACACAGTAAAACATTGTGCTGGAGACAAATGAATAACGTTAACTATTTCTGCTTTTAGCCACAACATGCAGTTGACTGGTACCTGACTAGAGAACAACTGCTGTTCAGCTGTTCTCAATTTAGAGATGATTAGAATGTTTTCTCATGGTGGAAATTACAATACCATTTTATATGGTATAGAAACTTGCATTTTCTGAAACAATTGCAACAATTTCAAGAGGTATGAATAATGGTGGACATTTTTCCTAATAATTTGAAAAAACTAAAATAGTTACGCAATTCATTTGTATCTCCAGCACAATGTCTTACTTATTTTGTCACTTACTTAATCTTATTGGGCCTCATTCACCATATGTTCTTACGAAGTACTGTGTTCTTGAACTCCACTTACGCACTTTTTAACGAAGATTCTGAAATTCTCTTATGTTTTCTCATCTTCGATTTGCTCTTAGCTAAGAACAAGATTTATGCACAATCAAGAGCACTCATACGCACAGTTGAGTGATGACAGTTTGCTCCAAATAATTGGTTACTGCTTTTTATTTTATTTGACAGTCGTTTACAATGATAGTATTTTACTGTAATGTATTTCTGATCATTTGTTGAAAAAGAACATCATAGTATGCAAAGGAACACTAACACAGCAATTTACATCAGCAATTAAGCTGATTAAATCCTGCATTTTTCAGTGATTGATCGTTCAATTTATAGGGCCAAAATTGGCCTGTTTCGGCACATCGGGCATGCATCAAAATGGCACGTCTATTGCTGCTTGATGACATTGACGAGCGTGCTCTGAGAAGGGAACACATCCTTGAGGATCACGTTGATTTATTTGCAGTGATTTTCGAGTACTTGATTGGACTGTTAAGCTTTCTATACATGTGTTAATGGAGCTGTGTGATACTTTGGAGCCAGCGCTGCGAAGCCATACCCAACATTCCAGTGCCATGCCACCTCATGTGCAGGTACTCTCCAGCTTGGGATGTTTAGCCACTGGGACATTTCAGCGGGAGTTAGCAGACCGGGTGGGCATATCACTGCCATCCATCAGCCATGCTCTCCCACGAGTTGTGGATTGAATAAATCAACTGGCCACAAGATATATTTTCTTCCCCAACACAGCGCAACAACAGCTGCCGGTCAAGAGAGGGTTCTACTCTATTGCGGGTCTGCACCACATAATCTGGGAAATAGACTGCACTCACGTGCGCTCTCCCGACCCATTCCCAAACCTCGACCGCAAGCAATATAACTCAGTCAATGTACAACTCATCTGCGACTCCGACAACCATCTCTTGAACGTAGTCTCCCGCTTCCCAGGAGGTGCACATGACTCTTATATTTTGCAGAACTGTTCTGTGGGACTGCGCCTGGAACAAGGAGCTGCTGGAGATGCATGGCTCATTGATAAGCATCATTCAGTAATTTCTAATTCCAATTGTTGGTTTCAAAAAGTGGGTTTCTTCATTAATGACTTGTTTCATTAGGAGATCAGGGGTATGCCCTCACGTCCTGGCTAATGACGCCACTTACAGACTCCCAGATGCACCAAGAGGCCTCTTATGACCAGAGGCATGCACGTACCGCTCCACCATTGAGCGGTATTCTGAAGGGACCATGGATGTGTTTGGACACAGAATGTGGTAAGCTGCTTTACAAGCCATAGAAGGTGAGTAGGACTACTTGTTTTATTCAGGTTTGAAAGATGGAGAACATGTTGTAGAATAATATAATTACATCAATTTATTGTATTTCCTTTTTTAGCTCTGATCATCTTTACACAGTAATTAGGTTTGCAGAATAATCATGGCCTGTTGTGTTATACACAACATCTCAATGAAGCGTGGTGTTCCACTTCCACTTCAGCCACCACACCAGGATGTGTGTCCTGACCCATTGCTGGGACCAGACAACCGACTTGGCGTGGAAGTTAGACAACAAAAGGTTCAAACTGGCCAATAAAAAGAAAATATAAAAATGGCAAAAAAACACAGACACTGGAGAGAGGAAGATTGGAAAAAAAGTGTTCTGGACAAACAAATCTATGTTTTACGTGTTCAGATCAAAAAGAAGAACATTAGTGAGACGCAGGCCAAATGAAAAGATGCTGGAGGAGTGCATGACACCATTTGTCAAGCATGGCAATGTGAAGATCTGGGGGTTATTTGGTAGTGGTAAAGTGGGAGATTTGTATAGTGTAAAAGGGATCTTTTAAAAAAGGAAGGCTATCCCTCTATTTTGCAACACCCTGCCATACTGTAAAATCTTCGTTCTTCCATCTACACAACATCGCCAAACTCAGACCTTCCCTCTCCTGTCCATCTTCAGAAACCCTAATTCATGCATTCATCACCTCTCGTCTTGACTACTGCAACTCCCTACTCACTGGCATCAAATCTACATCACCCCATAAGATCCAATTGGTTCAAAACTCTGCTGCCAGACTCTGCTGTCCCGACATCATATCACCCATATCCTCTGTGAGTTACACCAAGTCCCGACAGCATATCACCCATATCCTCTGTGAGTTACATCAAGTCCCGACAGCATATCACCCATACCTTCTGTGAGTTACACCAAGTCCCGACAGCATATCACCCATATCCTCTGTGAGTTACACCAAGTCCCGACAGCATATCACCCATATCCTCTGTGAGTTACACCAAGTCCCGACAGCATATCACCCATATCCTCTGTGAGTTACACCAAGTCCCGACAGCATATCACCCATATCTTCTGTGAGTTACACCAAGTCCCGACAGCATATCACCCATATCCTCTGTGAGTTACACCAAGTCCCGACAGCATATCACCCATATCCTCTGTGAGTTACACCAAGTCCCGACAGCATATCACCCATATCTTCTGTGAGTTACACTGGCTTCCTATCACCCAATGCATCAACTATTAAAAATCATTATTTCTTAACTTGTCAATGACTATATTTCCTATTCATGCTGCTAAATTTCTTATTCAAACTCATTTAATGTATGTTTTTGTGAAAAACAAGGATGTTTCTTAGTGACCCCAAACTTTTGAATGGTTGCGTATATATTTAAATATGTTTTAGAATCCAACAGAATGCCTACTAAGGAGTGGTTATGTAATGATAAGCCTTGCTTACATCTGTCTCTAGCATGTGTTATTTACCAGATCTTGTCGGTTTACACATCAATGGATCTGATCAAAGATAGACCACATTGAGTCTTTTAATTATCTACAACATACTTAAAATGTGGGGCCAATCAAAATGTGGACAAGATCAGGACAAAGGTTGTATTTTTTAATCAAACAGGGCTTTAGATATATTGGAAACTGCAAGGCCAGTCTGTCAGATGATGATAGTAATGAAATGAGTGATGCTGAATTTAACAAAGCGTTTAAAATAAAATGCACCTCAGGGTATGGCCAGTATATTGTGGATGGGCTATTATCACGTGCAACACAACGCAGTCTGCCTTGATACAGCCCTTTGACAGGATCATATCCCACACATCTCTGAGGTACCTTATAGCCATTTTAAACCAGTTACCAGCATAAATACATAAGAAGTTAGGTTTAGCCATACCCATGGTATATGTTCCCATATACAATGCTATTTTACCATACCTGTGGTATACATATGTTGAACAGCCAATCTGCAATCATTTGAAGCACCCTCTACAAAATATTATACTATAGGGCGGATTCCCAAATGGCGCCCTAATCCATTGGTAGTACATAGCGTTTTACCAGTGCCCTATGGATTAGAACTGCGTCTCTAGAGCTAGGTAGGTTACACTGCATTCCTTATTGACATAGTGATGGTATAATTTATGAGCTGAAAGGATTGATACTACCGTTTTTTCCAAGCACTACTGGGGATCGATACATCTTTTCTAAAACTATTACAGATGATAAATACATTTACAACATTCTTGCTCAGAAATTGGTCCATTTATGTGACTTCTTATTATTGATTGAGTGAAACACTATAGCCTATATTCTGATTATTGTTTGGTCACACACACAAACACACACACACACACATATGCTAGCCTATAAAACCCCGTGCGCGTGGAAAAACAGTACCCATTGAACGGATCAACATCACAGGCTCACCTACACCTCAGCTCAGTGCCGCGACGCCCCTGCTTCACCTGATCCTCAACGATAAATGGGTTAACGCTGTCACCGAGAGAAAATACATGGATCGAGCTCAACTGGAGATCCCTTTTGAATGTCTTGCCGTTTTATCGATTTTGGTAACGTTTTAAACAGACATTCTCCCACTTAAATTCGTATTTGTGATTTGAGAAACATTTGATCTGCAAGATTTATGAAGACAGACCGGACTGATATCACCGGCGCTCCAGACCCGTGGGTTGCGCAGCGAGGTCTGTCCGTCTGCCGCCGGAGTGAATCATTGGGTGGAGGCTCAGAAGATTAAACCTGCTTATCACCACTCAAACTCCCTGAGATCTCTGATGGTATTTGAAAAATTGAGACGGATAAGTGAGCCAATTCAAAGAAGCTACAGCTAAGCCGATGGGAGAAAATCATATATACGTATGTGGACCTGTCGAGAAGTCTGCGGCCACCGTATAGGATTATATGGGTTTTTAAAAAGGCATTGAAACTCTCATGGGAGGATGGGATTAGTGACGTTTGTTATGCATACAAATCTTGAAGAGTGAAAAAATTGATTTGCAGATCATTCCATGCTTTTTATATAAGCGTAAACAGATTCCTCCTTGTGTCCAAGTGATAGACCCTTCCAAGACCAATAAGGACAGATTGAATCTTGGTGGACCGGATTACCGTTTAAACAGGTAGGCACATAATCGACCATTAAGTTCCGTTTTGAATGTTTGTTCTGTGATGTTGGCTCTTTCAATCTCCGCCCATTAATTATGGATTTGAAAGTGTGCCGCGTTTAACAGAGTGACCGTTTGGGTGACTCACGCGCAGTCACTCCGCTCGGCTTGGACAGAGACCTGCCGCCAGCTGGCTGCACCTGTTGTAATTGGTGGACAGGGGACATTAAAGAGATCGGCAATTTTCAGCCGCAGTGTACTTTAAATAATATAATTATGTGACTATGTGTTTGTTAGTATATTTCGCTGTGTCATTGATTTAAGTGCAGTCATTGTTAGGCCTTTGTTTTAGACTCGGAAAATGTATCGAACGTTTATTGCATGCAGGATAGGTTATTTGTGTGTGCGTGTGTGTGTGTGTGTGTGTCTGTGTGTGTATGTGTGTTCGTGTACGTAAGAGACTTGAGACAGAGAGCAAGAGAAAGTATTGCTTTAATTAATGGCATTAATTAATTAATGCTTTGTGTTGTAGCCTATTCATTTGAATTTCTCCACTTTCAGGTAAACACAAAGTGCAACTGGTTTCACCGATTCAGATAAAGACTAGTCCATGATTTTTGGCCGCCAAACAGGCCTTATGTGTTATCTACTGTAGTTGTCTAAGCGCTCAGTCCGTTCTCTCTAGTCTCTGCCTCTCTCTGAGAGATAGTGTGACATCTTGTAAAAACCAATGACCGACAAACGGACAGACAGAAAGTTGTCTATTGAAGTACCCGGTTATATACCCTCATGCCCAAATCTGTCACCTGTCACGAGCACGTTCAACACTCCCAGTGGACTCACAAGCTGGGGCTGAGGGCGCGATGGTGTGAGGTTGATAATGGATAGAGAGAATGTGTGCGCATACGTACGTGTGCGTTCGTGTGTTTGTGTCTGACAGAAGGACTGTAGCGGATGAAGCAAGTACATTCTTTCTCCTGGTGCGTATTGGCGGGATAGCGCAAAGCACGGTAGCTTTAGGCAATCCTTCGACAGTCGACGTGTTTTCTTGTTTGGGCAGCAGGCCCACAGTAATTATGTAATGTAGGACAAACAGACAAGCACATGTCTCTCTGTCCCTGAGTTCCTTATTTGCCTGCCTTAGTCTTTTGAAACCACACTGTCAAGACCAAGGACAATAACACCAGCCCCTGCTGGAAGCCCGCTGTCGGAGAAGGGAACGGACGTTTTCCAGCTCAGTCGCATGTCCACGGGGTGGCACATATTAGCTTAATCATGATGATGGGGCGGGAGAGATTCGGGATTGTGGAGTTACCACCGCGCCCGGTGTATGTCGCCAGTTCACCTCGCCTGGAGTTGGTGGATGAGGAGACGCGCGTAGAGGTTGACCACCACGGGATTGACAGCTTAGCTATAGCGTCGGTTGAAGTGCCGGTGACCGTTGAATGCACTCCGTGGGGGTAAGAGACACTAACACGCGAGGTTATTCACTGGTGGTATATGAAGCTATTTGCTACCAGTCCTGTCACTGCAAGGTGACTTTCATCTTTGGCTACATTCGACTTAATCGCGACGGCTAGTTTGACAGGCAGTGAAAGATTGACTTAGCCTATGTCTGGAAATTGACGGAGTAGCCTATTATTCTTAATTAATACACATGTTTTATCAAGTGAAACAAGTTAGTGTCATTCTGTTGACTGTCTTTAAAAAACACATAATCCATGTCTTCCCCTGCACAAGACGGCCCTGCTTCACAAATCTCGGCCCTGGACCCACAGTCGTTCTCACTTTGTTGTTGTAAATGAACTTACACACCAAGTAGCTTAATAAGTTGAATCAGGTGGTCTTTCCCTGCAGTATATATTTAAATCCATGTCTGTTGGTCCCCAGTAGGGTCGAGAACTATACTGCAGTGGCTGACAGTCACTTCAATTTTATGACTCAGGCCTGTGAAGCCAGCTGGAGGTACTACAGTTGTATCTGAGAAGTGCATTATTGTAGTGTCACAGAGGTCAGTACCTTTAGTTAGGCTGTAAGCTACAATAATTTGTAACATTGTTGAAAGAACAGATTGAGTTGTCAAAGGATCCTGAAAAGGCAGCTTCAAAGTGATATTGTCTGTCCAGCTACATTGCACACACCGTTTCAGAGGAAACGTTGTTTGATAACATATATTAAACATATTACCCAGGAAAAATGTGTGCCATACACTAAAGCACACATTGGGAAGAAGTAACATTTAAAGATCCAACACCTCAAACTTGTATTTCAAACAGACCATTATTAAAAACGCCATTATAAGTAATACCCCTGAGAAGAATCAGCTTACCAGTCGTTGAACTATTTAACATTCATTTTACATGAATATTTTTATTGACCAACACTACAGCAAAAAAAACAACAACATCAAAATGTAACAAAAATACTCTAAGTTATTATAAGTCAAGTTTAAAAGAAATCTATAAACCCTTTTTTGCCCTGTGATATGGATAGCATCGAATAGAGAGACAGACAGGGGACATATTGGGAGGGGCGGTGGCGCTGGTATGCAGTCACACTCACGTAGAAGGCTGTATCTATTTAGTTCAGTAGGATCCCCATTACTCTAGCTAATAAACATGCAGCAGCTACTTTTCCTGATGTCCACACAAAACATATACTGTACACTCATGACTGAGTATACAACAGGTTTAATTGAAAGAACATACTGTTGATCATATTACATTGAATAAAAATAAATATAAAAGAAGACTTATATATTGGCTAGACAAAAAAAAATATATAAAATAAGACTTATATATTGGCAAGACACAATGAAACATAAATATTGACACACTAATTTATACAATCAGCCTTGTGCTGAGGGTGGCAGACCTAACCACTCCACCAATACAACAGAATGATAATATCAGAAATGATCACATTCAGAGGACAGTGTTATTTTAAAATAAAAATGCTCAGAATAAAGAGACTTGAACCACCTGCTGGTTGCATGTTATGTTGTAGTGTGTATAGGTGGATCATTGAAGACATGCACGTTTTTTAGTGTGTATGTTTCTGTGTGTGTGTGTGTGTGTGTGTGTGTGTGCGCACTTGTGTCTGATGGTATGCCATAGATATTAGACTGACCCTGACCTTTTCCTCACCACTAATGCATTTTTGACCACAGGGAACAACTGCCATGTGAGCAACACATATCTGTCTCTCTCCTCCTCCACCGCGCTTTTTTATTCTTCCGCTTTCTACTTCCTCATATTTCCCTGACTCTCTAACTCTCTTTCTCGCTCCCCCCACTGTCTCTCTCTACCATACCTGTCTTTGACTCTCACTTGCTGTCTCTCGCTCTTCCCTTTTCCTCACCAATCTCTTCCGTGTTTCCTTTTTTACATCCTTTGGGAGCTCTGCAGCAAACACGCACACACACACACACACACACACACACACACACACACACACACACACACAAACACACGCGCACAAGCAGACAGACACTAATCCTGGCTGTCATTCTCTGCCCATGTTCTAAACCTTTGTTGACAGTTTGAATCAGAACACACAGGTTTTTTCTTACAACCTTCACCTGTCACCTTACATCTCACAGTCTCTATGACGGCATGCAGATAAAAAAAACATTCTTTATGTGTCCGTATTTTCATTTCCCAGGCCCGACTCATTCCGATTCAGGGTTTATTTTAGCATAGGTATTGATCTAAGCAGAGATGTGAGAGAAAAATGAAGAGAGAGGGATAAAGACAGAGAAAAAGATACATTATTTTATATGAAGTATATAAGGGATACGGTTCCTGGTAGGACTTCGTGGTGCAGTGCATTGTGGGTTGTATTCAACATGGCTACTTAGAGGAATGCGCAACAATCCAATGCATTTCCATATTTCTGTGGGGAGCTGAGGGGCCCGGAAGTGGCCCGGAGAAGGTGGGGCAGGATCAGAAACCATGCTAACCAGGAGCGATTACATATTGAAACAGATGGACACGTTCGTTCTTGTGTCCTCTAGTCAGGTCAGCAGAACACACATACCCACTCCAGTCTCTCTGACCCACAACCTTGCATCTTTTCACTCGTGTCTTCTCTCCCTCTCCCCTCCTACGTCCTTTCACTGCTTTTCCCTCAGAGACTTCCACCTAGGAGTTGAAAATATTTGTGTTCACTACCTGCAGAAGAGAGGAGGAAAGAAGGCAGGTAGACTCTGTCCTTTATCTCTTTCTCCCAGCAGACGACAGCGGCCCTCCTCCTGTAATGGACATAAACATTTGAGACTCCTCTGTAGATTTAGGTGCAACAGACCAGTCTACAGAAAACAATGGGAATCCCATTCTGTTGCTCTTTGTTGCTTTGTCTAGGACTACATGCTATGTCCTGGCTAATAACCACCAACATCTTTGTCCTCTATATATATCACTTTTATAACAGCACTTATAAATACACAGCACCACTGCTCTTACAGCCTATTTTCCTTTTTTGGCTTGGGTGGTCTCTCACTTTCTCCCTGTCACTCTTTCACTCTTTCATTACACAGTTCATAGGGGTTTTAGTTATTGAAAAACCTCCTCAGGGCAGAAACGATTACAATTGGTTGAGTCATATGTCCAACCTCAACACAGTAGAGGTGGGAGCACAAGAGAGAGAAGACGCTGGGAGTGACTGGTTTGGAAATGGAACGATTCAGGAGTGGGAACACATAAAGGGTGGGTTGTTGACAAAATCATAAGTTGGTTTGTGGAAGTTTTTATCACAATTTCGCAGATATAAAATATATATGTCTGTCCAGATTGATTTATTTGCTAATTTCTTATTCTTAAACAACATACATAAAAAAGCTACATGGATATAACAAATATGTCAGAAATGTGTTTCCATTCTGGTTCATAAGTTTAATATCATGTGCTTATATTTGTCAAGTTCGACACATTCGTACAAGTGTGTTGGTGGGAAGTGGGAACTGTGGGAAGTGGGAACTGTGGGAAGTGGGAACTGTGTTTCATTTTTCATATCCCAGGTCCTCCTGATCTCAGATCTGTCTGCATCATTCTCTCTTGCTCTTTCTGATTGATCGATAAGTACATATGTAAATAATGATTTATCTAAGACTGTGGCCAAAACATACAAAAAATCTTGGCCCCTACTGCTGAAATACAATATATTGAAACAAAAGTATTAAATTGAGTGCATACTTTTCCTTCTTTTCATTATCAATGTGTCAGTCAGATTGTGGGGGTCCCATGTGACTCAGTTGGTAGGGAGCAAGGTCCTTGCTCTGCCCCAGTTGTACGGCTTAGTTCCCACAGGAGACCAGTATGAATATGTATGCGCTCGATACTCTAAGTCGTTCTGGATGAGAGTGTCTGCTAAGAGACTAAATTGTAAAATGGTGGGGTCACTCAGTGTATGTGCAAATGGACAGGGACAGATAGCAGTCAGGCACATTGTCAGGAAGGTACAAGAACGTTAGGGAAGGAAGAGCTGATGTGGAGCGAGGTGGATGGAAGTCAGAGAGAGAGAGAGAGAGAGAGAGAGAGAGAGAGAGAGAGAGCGGGACTGACAAGGCTGCAGGATAAAGTGATGGAGAGTGACAGAACTTCCGTCAGGTTGTTATCTCTCTCGTCCAGTTTTGGGTGGGGGTGGGGAGGTTGTGATAGGGAGTAGAAAAACAGGACAGAGGGAGAATTGGGAGTCAGGATATTGAATCTCTACATTCACCAAACTGTGTGTGTGTGTGTGTGTGTGTGTGTGTGTGCGTGTGCGTGTGCATGTGCGTGTGTGTGTGTGTGCGTGTGCATGTGCGTGTGTGTGTGTGTGTGTGTGTGTGCGCGTGCGTGCGTTCTGCAGAGAGAAGATGCCGTTCCACCACGTCAGGTCTACTCTGCTCTACACTGGAAGTCTCCTAAGCCGAACTCTGTCTGAGGGGAGCGAGGCCTTCCAACTCACCAGCATCTCCACTGAGGAGCTTGGAGGTCAGTTTGTGTGTTTCTGACTAAACTATATATCAGGGACAAACACTTCCCCAAATTGCAGTTAAATCAGAGACTTATTAGTATATTTTTCCGGACCGATTTGGCAAACAAAATAGTGTGGTGAATGTTAAGTTTAGGGCAAAGTAAGTTACTATTGATGCTAGGCTAATAATTAAGATTAAGAAAAGTATTTGTTACATTTATTTTTTTTAAGGCAATCAACTTATCCCCTTTTACATAGTTATGTAAACCTGTGTGTGTGTGTTAGTAAGGGTAGTAAAACAAGAAAAAATTACCTTGTGGGATGTTCCCTCATGAGATAAAGGATTATTTTCTGTTTAACGTAAGAGTTACAATTGATGTAAGGTTAAGGGTTAGTAGCTGGGGTTTAGGGTTTGGATTTTAGGGGGAACGATTGGAGTTCATGAAGGTATATGGCTGATTGGGATGAATGTTTGGACTGAGGTTACTTTAAGGTTTAGATACATTATTGGTAAGATTTAAGATTAGGCATTGGGGATATATTTTGAGTTTTTGAGGTTATGTTTAAGTTGAGGTTTCAGGTCCCTATAAAAGAAAACCTGTGTGTGTCAGAATTTGTTCAGAATTGATCACAATTCTAAAATGCCAGTGTGATAAATGTAACTGCTGCAGAATGGATAACTTTGTAATATTTTATAAAATCCATACAACATTGACAAGTTTGCACATGGGGGTGTGGTATATGGCCAGTAAATTGGCAAAACGCATAAACAACAAATCCCCAAGATGCCTTTAGAGCTGTAAAATGTGATTTAAACGATCCAAATTATAATAGCACATAGACCATTACATAAAATAAGTCAGCAGGCATTTTTATGGGACTTCAGATATTCATTTGTAATGTTTTTAAACCACATATTTAGGTTCTTGACCATCTAAACGGTTTCTTCAGACTCCTAATTAGTCTGGGGAAAACAAGGGCTTCATGATATATGCTCACAACCTTAGTCAGTTGTGAACGCTTGCAGGTCTGTCTTGGACCACAGCTGCCCATTTATCAGTGAGTAGGGTCTACTATGCTGTGACTGGCAGGCAAAATGGATTTCAAACGAACAATAACATCTGCAGAGCTTTATGGGATGAGCTGAGCTATCTCACATATTTTAGTTCTTTCTAGCAACATTTTAGTCCCTGGTTCTGATGCTCTAACTGCTATGTTGTGTGCTGCTCTCCAGCCTAGTGCCCAATAGCACATGGATAGTCAACAAAGCTCTTTCCAGTCCAGTTGGTCTTCAGTGTCACGTCCCAACTGCAATGGTCCGGTCGTCCTTCTATACAGTGTTTCAAGAATTGTGATGTAAGCACCGTGCTGCTCTCTTAGATTGTGATAAATTGTTGGTAAGTTTTCTGGTATTGCGTCAGACATGTCTGACGTCGATGTTCGTTCCCTCCATCGCTTCTTTGCCAGATTGGCTCTCGCTGTTCAAAACAGTTGCGTTTTTGCGGTGATCAGGCTGTTCCACCGAAACAAAACTGATGGACTAAATATCCCTCATGAACCTCATTATCAAGCTCTGAATCTTCTCATGACGTGTATTGAGGTGTTATCTGCTCACAGGTGGCTATTAGCCTGTTTCCAAGTCAAAGTGCTGTCATGTGATGAGGTCCACGTCCATGCTAATGGCTCTTTTTCACACTTTGGACGCATACACACACATCTGTCTGTTTTAGTAGCATCAACCCCCTTCCCTGAGAAACAATTTATCGGAAGAGATTATCTGATCACTGTTGGGATCGTACATTATGAGAATAGTTTGTTTACACCTGTTGAGGACTTCCGACTGCAATTTCCCCAGGAATATTGTGTGTCGGTTTGCTTTGTCCTTCTCAGCCAGATTATTGAGTTTTCCAAGCTGACTGATCATTTCTAAGAAACGTCTGGATTCAAATTTGATACCTGTATCTCATTTTGTCCGGCCTTCGTGATAATGTGACAGAACAATGTCATCTACTTTTTTCCAAATTACTCTATGTTCAGCATTAGGGCTGCCATTCTCCAGAACTGTGTCTACTCCTGCCTTTTGCACACCTGAAATTCTCTGCGAGACCAGTACATAATCTAAATGGCAGATTACTCAGTGACCATCAAGTCATGGAAATGTTCTGGGGCAGAGGATCACAAATGTAAAAATGTTGTAAAGCACCTCCTAAATCAAATGAGACATGTGGCATCGAGCGCTGACTCCTTTGTGAGTAAAACTTGCAAAAATCCAATGTTAGCACCAAGCTTGGTCAACAGCTGTGCTCCTGCCAACGCTCCCAGTATTTGCTCTGCTGTCAGAAGATTACATTTCTCTTCACACACAAATTCATTAAGCGAGGTCAGATCTTCACAGATGCAAACAGTGCTGTCTTTATTGGGTTACAACGACCACCTCCAAGCAGTAGGCTGCTCTGTCTTGGTAATGACTTGGCAATGCTTTCAATCCTTCTTCACCTTTTCCGTTACAGGCAGGGAAACCTCCAAAGCACCTTCATTGTGTAGGGTGTGGCATCTGTTTTTGGTTGCATTGTATATGGCGTCTGACCAAATCTAAAATGCCAAAGAGCCATTACTATAACTGGGTCCATGCCTACGCTATCTAGCCTAGACACTAGGCTGACCTGCCTTATAGAGAGGTGTAGGTTTTTCACTAAATAAATGTCCCCCTTTTCACTTTTCTCTCCAGAGGGCACTCTAATTTGCTACCCCAACTACACTATATATAGCTACATCTGGCACAGGCATTGGTCAGTTGTCAGAGGTTTATGTTAATGGCCCATTTTAGTTATCTTATTGTATACATCCTTATGTATAAAAGTGTATTAATTTCAAACTTCACATTAGTGTAGAGAATTGTTTGGAAAGTGTCTAATTCATTTGATTATTAACTATGGCATATAGTTGTATTTTAGTAAATATACATGACCAAAATATGGATGTTTTTATATTATACAGTAAGCAGGGCACCACTTGTCTACTCAGTGGGAAACAATCATGTAGAAAATTGGGTACAAATCATTATCCAAATTATAATATGAAGGTAATTTAGTGCTTTGAATAACAAAAGGGTAATAACAGGGTAAACAAAACAACACAGCATACATGAATCATCGGCAGATTGACAGGCTATGATGAGATATTCATATTTATCATTGAAAAATAATGAGCGCATTTGCTTTTCATAGTACAATACTATATTTGGGACCTGCACTAAAATGCACTATGAACAATGATTGGTCAAAACAGACGAGACATTGAATATCATTGGTCAAAAAGACGACACCATTACTGTATCACACCGATGGCGGAGATGAACTGCTACAGACGCATTTTAAGTTTAGAATAAGCGAATATCGAAGCAGGAAGAGTGACAAAGATGACAAGCAAACATTTTAACATGATGCTATGAATTTAAATGGAGGAATTGTGCACTAGTTTTAAAAGCTACAGTATCTAGTGAAATCTATGACCAGCAATCATTACGTATAACATACTAACTATATAAATATATTCATGTTTATACTGCAAGTTTACTACAACAATTGTGCCTAACTGTGCTTGATTTCAGGATTTGCCTGCCTGAATGAAATTATATAGAAGTGATTCAGGCTAGTTTGTGCACATTCAGTTTAAAAACAGTGGTTTCATTTATAGAACTAATATCCAGTTTAGTGAAAGTTTGAGGAAGCATGAATTCGCTTGTATCACGATTTCAAGAGGTTGCATTGCAGGGTACTGACAAAGAGGTGTAGAAACAAAAGGCTCTTTATTAATCTCAATGACTGAAAGTGACAAAAGCTCTAAACACAATGACCGTAACATCCAACGATGACTGACAAATCACACTAGGCCAGGAGGAACTTAAATAGGGACATAATGAGGGGGCAAACAGGACACAGGTGAAAGCGAGAAAGACCAAGACAGGCTACGTACAAGAACAAAGGAAAACAAATTTACAGTACAGGCTACATTGAAAAGAAATGGCAAAACCCAAACAGAACAAAAACAGAATTGGCTTGTTGAAATCTAGATTGGAATAAGGTATTTCTACAAGTAAATGAGTATTACTGTTTCAGGAACCCCTCTTCTCATCCATCCATGGTCCCATGCACGACTGTCACTTTTACATTGCACTACGTTTGTACAGTTGTATAGTTATTATTATTGATTGTTTGTGTTATCTTCTCATTTTTATATTATAATTACTGTTTCTTTTTATACTTTTAACTGCACTGTCGGGAGTAGGACAGCCAAGCATTTCATTGCCATAACTTGTTATTTCAAAGGACAAATAAACCTTTTGAACTTTTTTTTACTTTTGCCAGCTGTAGCAGGATAACCATATATAGGCTACTCAGCATGTGCAAAACATCAGTGCTTACAGACAAGTTACAGTACTTACAAACTGAAATTTGCTAGGCTATTGCTAATAGAGCATGAATGTTAGAAGAACGTTTTTTCTACCGCTAAACGTGAGTTAACGTTTGTGTTTTAACCAAATATAACAAGCTAGCCACAAAGGTACATGTTCTGCTGAAAGAGCAGTGGAGAGTCAAACTCATGCTGCAGTGCTTGTGTGTAGCAGGCACTGGTCCAGACCACTGGACTCAACAGTGCCTCAATTGTTTGAATATTTTAATATTGATGTTTATTTGTGCTTTCTACTTGTGCTTTTGTTTATTTGTGTCATTCTAATGCTCATTCTTGAATTGTATTGTATTCTTCAATGTTTTCTTTGAGAAATAACACACTTATTGCCAAGATAAATATATTTCAATAACTGTTGTATTTTAAGACTTTTGCTCAGTAATGTGCAGCCAACTTGGCATGAATGAAACATCAGGGTCTATATGTAATCTACTAGGCCAACGGGGAAAGAGCTTGAATTTGCTTTTAGAAAATTCAAATCTGACTAGTTATTTCTAGTAAATTGGTGGTAACTTTATCGTTGGGTGGCATGGTGTATGAGTGTTAAGCGCGTTGGCATGGTATATGCATGTTGAAGGCTTCATTTGTAAGAACACATTGTTTTCTTGAATACTGAAACTTAGATAACATGGTATATTAGGAAGAGATGATTACAGAGGAGGTTGATTCTACCACAAAATATTTATAATCTGTTTGTGCTGAGATGTTATATATTTATCACACAAATATATCATTGCTCAAATAAGTAATAACTATATTAAGTAGGTGAGCTATGGTGAAATTCCCCTTTAAGTCTCTTAATTATTTGTCCATGATGTAAACATAGCAGATGGAATAACGCTCAATTTGTGAAACTAAACCAGCTTAATAACACATCGCTTAATTGACTGTACAAAACAGATACAACCTGCACTGGGCGTTCTTATCTGTTAAGGAACTAATTAGTTCGATTCTAGCCACAGTCTTCAACGTCCTGCCAATCACACCACATAAATTACTGGGATCCCTTGATCTGGTGAACAAAGTGATCCCATTGGGTGTTGGAGATGCTTATAATCCCGCCCCATCAAGAGGATTCATAAGGCTATATTTCCATCGCCTGCCTGTGAGGGATAATGTGTATCACCCTAGTGATGGTGATATAACAGTTATGTAACTTTAGACTGGGTTTGCTGCCATCAATCACTTGTTGTTTTCTCACTCAGAGATGATGGATGTACAGCACTTTTAATGAAGATAAAAGGTTTATCACAGCATGAGCCACACAGCACACTGTCTCTTACACACAGGCGTACACTCGCACGTACGCACTCTCAAACACACACTCACGCCCACACAGACACTTACTCACGTACTTGTGTGAATGCATGTATATGCAGACGCAAGCTCACTCACAGACACACACACACACATACTTGTCTTAATGCATGTATACAGATGTAACACGTGTAAGGCATCTCACTCAGAAACAGCAGATGAGGTTGCTTTTCTCTGCTGCTGCCATTCTGATAAATCACTTTGTTACTCAGGAGAAAAAGCCGCTCGGTATATCCCACTCATTCTGTTTGAAGAGAAAGAAAGAGAAAGCGAGAGAGAGAGGTGGGAGAGACAGAGGGAGAGATACTGAGAGACAGAGACAAAGATTGAGAAAAAATGAGAGACAGGGATAGAGAATGGAAGTGCTGTTATTAGATGGGCGATATGACTTAACTCCAACACTGAGAACTGACAGTGCAGAGACAGGCGGTGGAGTCATCGGTGGTGCAGGGAGAGGAGGGTGAGATGGGAGGTGGGAAGAGTAGAAGGAAGATGCTAGATACAGAGAGATTACAGACCAAGAGAGAAAAAGGGATAGAGAAAGGGTTTGTCAATCAAAGAATATCTCATGGAGTTCAAATAAACTAAAATTGGACACTGTTGGTTTATACAGCATGGCTCTAGAGACTTGTTGAAAAATATTATTTAAGAAGACATTAAAGGGGAATAACTTACCGTGATGAAAATCCAGAATAGTTTTCAGCGCTTAACTATCAGCATATATTTAGCTGTAACATTGGCTTCTAGTAGGTGGCTAAGCAGAAATCCCAATGATCCTGCATTCTAACACTGGCTTCAACAGCCAAGTCCAACGCAGTGTTTCTGATTGCATATCACTGCTACTTACAGTACCAGTCCAAACATTGGTACTGTACATGCTAAAAGGAAAAGGTTTTTGAAGAACTTTTGGGATTCTTTTTTCAGGGAGTAGTCCAAAAAGGTATAAAATATATTTTCAAAATATCAGCAATGATTCAGTGATATTTAGAAAATTCAACATATAGCCCCTTTAATGGTTGAATCTGATTGTATCTGGGGTTTTTGACAAATCCTTGTACAGCATTTCTCCTAGGAACAATTAGGGATTCCCCAACCTTTTTGATCAAATGTTTGTATATCTGCTGATAAACTGAGCACCCATCAACCTCCAACCCTACTCTACACACAGACACACTCACAAATACCCCTCAACAAAGGATCCTCCAAAAACCTCTTATTTTTACAGTAAATAATGGGAAAGATTTACATAGCACTTTAGAACTCAGAGCACTTGACATTGTCAGAAGGATAACTCACCTAATCCACTATACCAGAGACATCCGACAGCTAATCTGAATAAGGGACATACTCCTCAGCATATTAAAGAGGTACGGTGCGCCTCAATCTGCCCCCTGATCCCTATATTGTGCCCTAACTTTCAACACGTTATAAAAGTAGGATGAACTGCAAAGGGTGGGATTTGGGACGCCACCCTCATATCTTAGACAGGTCTATTCCTAATCTATTACACATGTTGAGTACAAAAACCCCTTCCTTTTAATATATTAAACAAGTTGAATTGAAGAGACACATTTGCCTCCTTTAAAGAAAATACATTCTCTCTCGGAAAGGTTGACAAAGGAGGGGTGAATCTGTGTTATTTTACAGCAGGATATGTGGAGGTGGAAGACTGAGAGACGCTAGCACATGATACCAGCGGGCATGTGTTGTCCAAGATTTGGACTTATTGTATGACGCAGATAGAATCAGACAGACATGGGTTGGGTCAGACACACACTGTCCTGCGATTTACAATGGCCTTCTTGTGTCAGTTGATTGACAGTGGAATGACAGGTAACTGACAGATGATTGACAGGCGTGTTGTACTACGTGTCACCTTATGTAGTGCATTAACACAAAGGACTGTTCGTGGCCTATAAGGGAATAGGGTGCTAGAAGGCTTTTAGTGCCCCCTGTTAAAACCCACAAGCCTGGCTTTGCAAGCGGTCAGACATTCGGTTCGATGTTTGGTCAGTCAGCCATCAGTCAAACGATCAGTCTCTCAGTCAACTATTCTAAAAAACAAACTCACAGAAACCCACAGAGATTACATGAACCATACATAATTGCTCAAGCAAACATCAACATTGCATTTAAAAGACTAATTAAACAACATCCCATGGCACAATGAAAAAATGTATGATATCAAAAACTTGTCAGTCAATCAACCGGTAATACAAACAGACAGACAGTCATACAGACGATGAGGTACTCAATTAGTCCCACGCACACAATCACAATAGGTCAGCCAGGTAGACAGCTAATCAGTCAGTCAACCAGTCAGTCAGTCGGACATATAGTCAGTCAGTCAGACATAGGAACCAATGATGTGAAATCCGAAAACTGTCAATTCACTGGCCAAATAAACTACTGGCAGACAATCTGTAGCTAGACCCTTAAGTAATTGAGATGGAGAGGGCACACAGGAACAGAGTGTTCTTGGCCGATGGCGGACAGCCAAGATCGATGGTGGCAAAGCTGTTCAGATACAAGGACAAGAAGGAGATTCACAGGAGAGCCAATCGCTCCAAGGGCACCAAGTCTTCATCAATGAAGACTGCTTAGAAAATGTACCTCTCAAAAGGAAAGAGCTACAACCATGACCACCTTAAGGATGAAATAATGGCAACATCGTGTTTCTTATTTCTTTTGCCGTTTTATAGGATCTTATGTAGAGGAGCATTTTGTATTTTATTAATGAGACCTAACCCTTTGTGAACTGACTTCATTCACAAAGATGACTGTCACCTGTGGTCCCCTGCCTAAAGCACTTCAGTTTGTCTGGAGAATGGTGTTCACAGTGGGAGGAGAAATTGCTGCTATGTCAAGGTAACACGGTTACCCCACTATTTAAAAAACAACAAAAAGATACCTAATTCTGTCTCAGAAATATTACTATTACCAAGGTGGGACTAGCTAAAAAGACATTTCAGACGGATTATCATGGGACCTGAAAGCAGATATAATGAAAGATATGCTGTCTACTCTATGATCTCGTCTCAAGTATGTAAGAGCATTGGTTAGCTTTCAGGTATCCCATTTTTACCAAGATGGATGAGACATATTCTTAAACCATCTCAGTTGCATTTAGCAGATTATTACTTGGTTTTTAGAAACCAAGTTAGATTTGAAATGGGTTGTTGTGTTCTACCTGAAATGCATATAGAGAACACCATTAATATCCATTAGTCATTGAAAAGCATAATTTATAACAGTAATTTCTATTGCTATTTCTGTGGTAAAGTGGAAAAACAATGATGAATTTATAAGATTTGAACAGTAAACTGCTGCTTAAATTTTCTGAAATGCATTTGGGAAATGTGGAAAAAATTATGTTGTCTATCAGAAATGTGCAAAAGGTATAAAAAAATGTCATTATCTAAAAATGGTTTGCTGTTCTCGGTAAACTGATGTAGAAAGATATGTTCTGAATATGTTCTGAAGTATATAGAAACCTTTTGGCTGTACAAGCAAACACCACTAAACAGTGCTCACTGTACAATGCTTCATCATACAGCAACACAATAACCCCAACATACTCCCAGAGCAACTTGTGAGTTTTATACATGTTATTTATTTGGTTTTACAGTCCAATTGTTAGTATTTGAAATGAAAGAATGACAACAAACTTTTGTGTACATATGGATTTTACCATTTACCAGAATTTACAACACTTTGGCCCTCATTCATGAAATGTGCGTACGATCAAATTTCACAGACAGAGTTGGTAGTCATCAATATTATATTAGTCGTATCCTTATGATCAAACTCACGTTTGATCAGAGACAGTGTAAACCAACATAAAAAATAAGATAATGCTTGATTCACAATAAGACCATCATTAACATGATAAATAATAACCATCAGAGCCTCAGTAACAACAACCAAACACAGAGACAGACAGACTGTAAAGTTTAAATGGGGAATATGTCAGGTTGAAACAATTCACTAGAAACTAATATTTGTAACATGATCTTAAAACATTCATGCAGATGTCTTCTGGTAATTTATTCTAGCAAATTCTTGAATCATTATTGACTCCCTGCAGAAGGTTTTGCTTCCCAAAAGTGAGAGCACTCACACTGACCCTCATTCATGAAGTGTGTGTACAATCAAATTTGTTCTTCAATAATTAGTTTTTCCTGATAAAAAGAACACACTGCCTCAGTAACAACAACCACAATTATAATAATAATAATAATACGCAATATAAAATAAGATGACGAGTAATTGAGCACCTATAAACATACCATAAAATAAAATATTGTATCACTACCTAATTAATATTTCACTTTATTCTGCATTTTCTGTCTCTAATTATAATTATAAATTATAAAACATATAAACTTGCTTGGCCTTGCTTTCCTAAGTCACTCAGGACTTTTGTATCGACATCCATTATTATTTTTGGGGGCTGGCATTTTGGCATCTTAGCTAAGAGGTTTTAAATTGACTAGTGAGTGAAGTAATAAACCCATAGTTATGGGTCAAGCAGTTACGCTAATGATGGCAGAGCTTGCTATTCTAAAGGACCTCTGCTTAGGGCTGAGATGTGAAAGACTATTCTGGGATCATGCCGATTTTGTCATGGAGAATGACGAATGGTTAAATAGCTGTTTCAGGCTATAATATACAGTGGGGCAAAAAAGTATTTAGTCAGCCACCAATTGTGCAAGTTCTCCCACTTAAAAAGTTTAGAGAGGCCTGTAATTTTCGTCATAGGCACACTTCAACTATGAGAGACAAAATGAGAAAATAATTTCCAGAAAATCACATTGTAGGCTTTTTAATGAATTTAATGAAGGTTTTCACTCAAAATCTCACGATACATGGCCCAGTTCATTCTTTCCTTTACACGGATCAGTCTTCCTGGTCCCTTTGTTCTTTGGATGCAATTCAGCATTCTTTCTCCTCCAAACCCGACGAGTTTTTACCAAAAAGTTCTATTTTGGTTTCATCTGACATTCTCCCAATCCTCTTCTGGATCATCCAAATGCTCTCTAGCAAACCTCAGACGGGCCTGGACATGTACTGGCTTAAGCGGGGGACATGTCTGGCACTGCAGGATTTGAGTCCCTGGCAGGGTAGTGTGTTACTGATGGTAGCCTTTGTTACTTTGGTCCCAGCTCTCTGCAGGTCATTCACTAGGTCCCCCCGTGTGGTTCTGGGATTTTTGCTCACCATTCTTGTGATCATTTTGACCCCACGGGGTGAGATCTTGTGTGGAGCCCCGGATCAAGGGAGATTATCAGTGGTCTTGTATGTCTTCCATTTTCTTATAATTGCTCCCACAATTGATTTCTTCACACCAAGCTGCTTACCTATTGCAGATTTAGTCTTCCCAGCCTGGTGCAGGTCTACAATTTTGTTTCTGGTGTCCTTTGACAGTTCTTTGGTCTTGGCCATAGTGGAGTTTGGAGTGTGACTGTTTGAGGTTGTGGACAGGTTTGAGGTTTTGAGGTTGTGTCTTTTATACTGATAACAAGTTCAAACAGGTGCCATTAATACAGGTAACGAGTGGAGGACAGAGGAGTCTCTTAAAGAAGAAGTTACAGGTCTGTGAGAGCTAGAAATCTGTTTGCAGGTGACCAAATACTTATTTTTTCATTAAAAATCCTACAATGTGATTCTCTGGATTTTCTTTTCTCATTTTGTCTCTCATAGTTGAAGTGTACCTATGATGAAAATTACAGGCCTCTCATCTTTTTAAGTGGGAGAACTTGCACAATTGGTGGCTGACTAAATACGTTTTTGCCCCACTGTATGCTTAAAGGTGTAAATTCATTTGTCGTGTCACATGTTACAGGTGTGTAATATGTATATAAGGACAGGTGCAGTGTGTTCTTTCGTCCATGGCTTTATCCGATTTATCAATCTGCGATGACATCAATGCTCATTTCAAAGAGACAGTTCCGTAAATCACACTTGGATATGATCGTAAATCTCTCTCCACACTTGAATCTGAGATATTTTTTGAGCAGTTTTCATGAATGAGGGCCATTGTCCCCCTATTTCTGGGCACCAATAGTATTGGCACGTTGGCTTTACATGGGTATCTGGTTAATCTGGTCTTCAATCAATGCTGAATCTTAGGTCTTTGCCTTTGTCCTTGGAGTCTGTAAATGGTGTCTGTCAACAAGGGGAGCAAATAGTTGTCAATGAATGTCAAGAAAGCCAATACAAACGTATAAACATTTCTGAATCAAAACACTTCTTGAACCTAATTGAAAGGAAGAAAAGCACTGGTGAGTTAAGCAAACGCAAATGGCCTGGTAGGCGAAAGAAGACATCTACTGTGGATGACTGAAGAATGCTCACCAAAATGGAGAAAAAAACAACAACAGTTGAATATATTCGGAACACTCTAGGAGGTAGGCTGTATGTGTCAGCTACGACCATCCGGAGAAGACATATAGAATTACACGGGCTACATTGCAAGGTGCAAAGCACAGATTTGTTTGAATTTAATGTACAAATATAAGGACCCTCACTACTGTAAGTCACTAAATGAAAAAGTCAAAATTTACTTTATTGTCCAAGTAATTAAATAGGGCAAATAAAATTTTTCATTATATGTTTTTCAATTGTAAAGTTTTGTCAGCACATCATGTATTTTTTCGTTAAGTGTCAGACCCCAGGAAAACTAGCTGTTGCCATGGCATCCAAATAAACAGTCAGTCAGTCATCTTCTGTAAATCTTTATCTCAAATGATGAAGTGGACATAAATAGATTTTTTAACAGAGACAAGTCTGTAGGTGTTGTGTGTAAAAGTGTTCCTTCTAAAAGGGGTAGGACTCCCCCATGGGGTTGGTTAAAAACGGGAAGTGACTGAAATAAACCACATCAGAGAGGAAGGGAGTACGTACAACTAGAAGCGTAGAGAGATATCTACGGTGAAAACAGACATGGGAAACCAATGAGAAGTAGAGAGGATCTGAAAAGCGAGGAATAGGGAGATGGAGAAGAGAATCGTGCTCTGGGAGTTAAACACAAAAGCAATATAAGGCTTATAGTTGTATCATGTCTGATCGACTGATGTTGACTGTGCACTGAATGTAAGAACGGAGCTGTAGGGCAAATATGGCAGCTCTGGTTCTTTTCTTCTGTTCTTCCTGCTTTCTATGATTAGGGACAGCGAGAGGAACAGAGGGGAAATGGAGAGAGAGCCAGGCAAGAAGACCTAATGAATAGAGCCAGTTGTTATGTAATGACCTGACTTGTGGGTTTGTGCAAGTGCGTGTGCGTGCCTGTGTGTGTGTGTGTGTGTGTGTGTGTGTGCCTGTGCCTGTGTTAATGCCGGTGTGTGCTCGTATGTGTGCATGTATGTGCCTGTTTGTGCGTGTGTGAGAGTGTATGTGATATTCTGGTTTTACTATACATGTGAGGACCTGCGCAAATTTCTCAAGATGACAGTAAACCAGACAATTGTATCCCACAAGGATAAGATTTGGTGTTATGGTTATGTTAAATGCTTCTACAGAAGATTCAACCTGAGATCTAGGCCTCTTACAGTCGAGCTCAGTATTAAGACAATAAAAACATTCTCTTGACATTTGAACTGCTTTTAGGCACCTGAGTGGTCATTACATAACACTGAATAAGATACTGCAACTCAAGGACTAGCCAGTTCACTGAGTATGTTTGATAACTGCTTTTTAGGGTTTCAGCAATTCATAGTTGTGAATTGCCTTGAGATAAAACTTTAAATGGTAGTGCAGGCCCAATGGCCACAACTTCTGATTGAAAGCAATGGAAATTGGTCACATGGTTGTGCTTTAATATGCTCTCAAATTGACCAACTTTTAAAGTTTACCACACCCACAGCATTTGACCATGTCTGCTCAGTCTGAACATTCTTGCCAATTTTGCATTGTGACCAATATGGATAATGTGAAAAACTCATTAAACGCTACTCCAATTGAACCAAATTACCAATCTTCACATGCCTTGATATTTGGGATTTATGGGCTCAATGCAAAATAAACCAGACAAGTTGGCCAAAAAACATGGTAGCTATTGACCAATGAACATGTCTGGGGGTGTGGTTTTTCACATGTATGCACACAACACAAACATGCATCATTTCATTATTAAAATTGCTACATACACTACCATTCTAAAGTTTGGGGTCACATTGAAATTGCCTTTTTTTAAGAAAAACACATTTTGTCCATTAAACATAAAATTAATCACAAATACAGTGTTGAAATTGTTCATGTTGTAAATGACCATTGTAGCTGGAAACAGCTGATTTTTATGGAATACCTACATAGGCAGCCCGAGGCCCATTATCAGCAACTATCAGTCCTATCTTTCAATGGCACGTTGTGTTTGCTAATCCAAGTTTAAAAGGCTTATAGATCATTAGAAAACCCTTTTCGCAATTAAATTCACGCAGCTGACAACTGTTATGTGAATTAAAGAAGTAATAAAACTGTCTTTCTTTAGACTAGTTAAGTATCTGGAGCATAAGGTAAAAAAACAGTATCATTTTTTTCTGCTAAGCTTTAGTGCTGTCTGTCTTGTCACACAAAACATTGGTGCAAGCTACAATTATCCTTAGCATTAGGACTGAGTTTAGGTTTAAAACAAGGTAAACAGGGAAGCTTTGTTCTGGACCCCACAAGGATAGAACCATTTGTATGTGTGCTAGTGCGTGTCCCTATGTGTGTCTTTGCACAGAGATCCGGGAGGCGTTCCGGGTGCTAGACCGGGATGGGAACGGGTTCATCTCCAAGCAGGAGCTGGGCATGGCCATGAGATCCCTGGGATACATGCCTAGCGAGGTGGAGCTGGCCATCATCATGCAAAGGCTGGACATGGACGGTGAGGAGTAAAGATACTCAGAGACATGTACAAACACACAATAAAGGCCTAAATAAAGTATAAGGTAACATGTTTTATAATGCAGGTCATAGAAACAAACATGCCTCTCCAACATGTAGAAATGGCATTATGCGTCACCCAAGCCATTCAAAGCACTTCACCAAGGTGTTGGTGCGCCACAACCACCTAGCTTCTACACCAGAACGTTGTGTCACAGTGGGTTGCAACTGGGTGACAACAATGGCTGGTACATAATTGGTCATGCGATGCCCAGGGTTAAGGGAAGGAAGCCACCACTGCACACTAGAAACTCCTTAAGCAGTGTGACAGAAGAGGCACAGCATAACCTGATCTTCAACTCTCCAACCTGCAAAGACAAGGTTGAAACTACTAATTGGACTGTTACATTTAGAAAGAGAGTTAACATTTGTTATATAAAAAATATAAACAAGGATTTGCTGAACTGATATCCAAGGTTTATTAATCAGTTCCACTGTCAGATCTCAGCAGTGTCTGTATGTGTTTTATCAGTATGTACAGTGTGTCTCCGTATGTGTTCTTTTGATTAACTGCTCAGTACTGCACAAAGTAATATATTTGACAGCTTTGACAAAATGCTAAACTTATGGCTCTGCGGGTGATTGGTTGCCCATGCTCTTACACACAGAAACCAACACTAAGACACACACACACACACACATACACACAAAATAAGATCTGAAAGGCAAATACATGACAGTACTTGCATTTGGAAAACTGACATTGATTTTAGCACTTCAGTCTGGTGATCAATTCAGACAATTCTTTGTTTAACACACACCATCCTGCAAAACACAAAGATAAACTCCTGATGATCTAAAATCAGGTACTGAGAAAAGCTTGCCTTTGGCGATGTGCTCATGTGGTACAAGCAGATTGTAATTGTGTATTTGTGTGGCTGTGTGTAGGTGATGGCCAGGTGGACTTTGAGGAGTTCATGACGATACTGGGACCCAAATTGCTGTCATCTGAAACCAGAGAAGGTTTCTTAGGAAATACCATTGATAACATCTTCTGGCAGGTAGGAACTCTCTCGATTTTCTCTTTTCACTTCTCTCCTGTTCTACTTTTCACCTCTCCTCTGTTCTCTTCTTGTCCTTTGCGTTTTTTATTCTTCATCTTCTCTCCTATTCTCTGTATCCTAATGTCCCCATATTCTGCTCTCGTCTCCTCTGTTCTAATCTGTTCACCTCTTCTGCCTCCCTCTGTGAGGGATTTCTGCAGTCAGGGCACGTGGGGATTCTAGTTTATAAGCCTGTTTCCTCTAGATATTGACACACACAACACACACACACACACACTAACACACACAAACAAACACTATTGGGATAGGTAAAGGGACATTTGGGCCCATGGCTTCAAAGCAAAGCAACATGCTGGTGTGTTTGTGTGTGTGTGTGTGTGTGTGTGTGTGTGTGTGTGTGTCCATGCCTGGAAGGTATGTATTGGCTTCAAAGTAAAAAGCTGTACACAGACTTTGCAACATTGGAAAGAGAGATGTCAGCAGAGAGTTTCGTTCAGGACACAGTAATAGAAAACAGCAGAGTAGGTTTTATGTACATGTAGTTTCATCATTACTGGCACAATTGATAAAAGTGATAAATACCCAGCTTTATGTGAACACGTGCTACTCCTTCGCCTTCCTATGATGACCTGTCTGGTTGAGGTTGTGCTTCAACATGAAAACACAAAATTTGACTTTTTCAAGCTAGATATACATGCAGTAATCCACAATATCAATAAGTGAAAATAATTCTACCAAACTCTGAAATTTATTTTCAATTAAAACAGTAGAATACCCTATTTTGATAAGTGAACACCCCCTTGAGTTACTCCTTGGAACCATTTTTTTTTTTAAGTACCGCCATGAGTCTCTTTGAATGTCTGTACTAACAACTAGACTGTACAATATTTGCCTTTGTAGAATTGTTCAAGCTCGGGCAAATTGCATCTTGACTGTTTATGTACTGCAATTTCAAGTCATTCCACAGATTGTCAATGGGATTTAGGTTGGGGCTTTGACTAGACGACTCTAAGTGTTACCTCATATTTATACCCCAGTGAAACAGGATGTCATGGATGAGTTCCCAAAGAATATCAATAACATTTTGTTCTTAAGATTTTCTAGCGGCGCCAAACAACTGTGGCATGCATGTTTTTGAATAATATAATGATTGATAGTTTAATTATATTCATTTTCCTTTTAACTATTTTCACTTATTTAAAGTTCATATTAATAGAGTGGGGAGAACAAGTATTTGATACACTGCTGATTTTGCAGGTTTTCCAACTTACAAGGCATGTAGAGGTCTGTCATTTTTCACTTCAACGGTGAGAGGCGGAATCTAAAAATAAAATCCAGAAAATCACATTGTATGATTTTTAAATAATTCATTTGCATTTTATTGCATGACATAAGTATTTGATCAACTACCAACCAGTAAGAATTCCAGCTCTTACAGACCTGTTAGTTTTTCTTTAAGAAGCACTCTTGTTCTCCACTCATTACCTGTATTAACTGCAACTGTTAGAACTCGTTACCTGTATAAAAGCCACCTGTCCTCACACTCAATCAAACAGACTCCAACCTCTCTACAATGGCCAAGACCAGAGAGCTGTGTAAGGACATCAGGGATAAAATTGTGGACCTGCACAAGGCTGGGATGGGCTACAGGACAATAGGCAAGCAGCTTGGTGAGAAGGCAACAACTGTTGGAGCAATAATTTGAAAATGGAAGTTCAATATGACGGTCAATCTCCCTCGGTCTGGGGCTCCATGCAAGATCTCACCTGGTGGGGCATCAAGGATCATAAGAAGGTGAGGG
The DNA here is from genome assembly GCA_016801105.1 of Esox niger. Lineage (NCBI taxonomy): Eukaryota > Metazoa > Chordata > Actinopteri > Esociformes > Esocidae > Esox > Esox niger. Next base: position 27,243 of record JACXGJ010003205.1, on the reverse strand, counting down.
ATTAGCCCAGAACTACATGGCAGGACCTGGTCAATGACCTGAAGAGAGCTGGGACCACATTCTCAAAGAAAACCATTAGTAACACACTATGCCATCATGGATTAAAATCCTGCAGTGCACGCAAGGTCCCCCTGCTCAAGCCAGCGCATGTCCAGGCCCGTCTGAAGTTTGCTAATGACCATCTGGATGATCCAGAGGAGGAATGGGAGGTCATATGGTCTGATGAGACAAAAATAGAGCTTTTTGGTCTGAACTCCACTTGCCGTGTTTGGAGGAAGGATGAGTTCAACCCCAAAAACACCATCCCAACCGTGAAGCACAGAGGTGAAAACATCATTCTTTGGGGATGCTTATCTGCAAATGGGACAGGACGACTGCACCGTATTGAGGGGAGAATGGATGGGGCCATGTATCGCGAGATCTTGGCCAACAACCTCCTTCCGTCAGTAAGAGGATTGAAGATGGGTCGTGGCTGGGTCTTTTCTGATGTATCAAATACTTATGTCATGCAATAAAATGCTAATTAATTAAAATGATAATTTAAGAATCATACAATGTGATTTTCTGGATTTTTGTTTTAGATTTCGTCTCTCACAGTTGAAGTGTACCTATGATAAAAATTACACAGCTCTACATGCTTTGTAAGTAAGAAAACCGGCAAAATCAGTAGTGTATCAACTACTTGTTCTCCCCACTGTATATTTTTTGTGTAAGATCAAACTGATAAACATAAATTACATTTTTCAGTGATTAATTCTGGAGGAAACTGTATTATCAACACCCTCTAGAAGTAGTTAAAAATAATTAATGTCAAGCAGGTAATTCTCCTTTTACTTAGGAATTGAACTGACAACTCTCGAGAAAACCAAAGAATTGTCTGAGTTCAGACAACATTGCCAAGCATGCTCAATCTCAAGGCAATGAGTACATCTCCAATATACATTATGTTATCAGGAATTTCCAGGCCATTGTAGATAACCTCCCCGGAGGTGTCCCCAAGAGAAAATGTGATGGAATATTGCAGAAAATAAATAGTTTGAATGCTAATGAAAGCATCTCGATCTACCGTTCAAGCTAAACTTCAGACACAAAGTACGACAGTTTCAACCTTTTTGGTGAAGTACACCATCCATCCAATTACTTGGCATCGAGTAATTGTCTTTGAGCCTCTCCCTACTAGGGCCTTTTACAAGATCTACAGTAGACTCTTAGAACTCAATCGCTGGCTGAAAATGGAGTTTGAAGATTACTATCTCTCTTTATGGGACTCACAGAAATAGGGCCAAGCCTGATCTGCTGAAGAGTGACCGACACCATCGTAGCTGGAGTGGTGCTCTTCTTTAATCTATGAACATAGGCAGGAGTCTTACTCCTATAGCCTCAATATGATATAGGATGCAGGTTAGGATAGCATAGTGGAGCCTGTCGATAGCATAGCCAGAGCAATTTTGCCTATTGAGACTGACTCGTTCCAGGCTGAGCAAAGTAAAACATGGTAGTGCTAAAAAAGCAAGCTTATTAAAATAAAGCCTTCCTCCACCTCGGTCATGAATAACAATGACTGTATTACCTCGCATGTCAAAATGGGACTGTTAGATCCCTTGCTTCAAAGGCAGTTGCAGTAAATTAATTAATCTCTGATCATTAACTAGATGTCATTGGCTTGTGCGAAACATGGCTAAAGCCTGAAGAATTTACTGCCCTGGTTTTCCCCATGTAGTCATGGCAGATACTTGAATTTGTTTTTGTGATTTCAATATAAATATGGAAAATTCCAATGATCATATTCAAAAGGCCTTTTAAGACATAATTGACTCAGTGCCCCCCCCAATGTTCAGATATGCTCTAAATGTTCCCCCCAATATATTGATAAATAAAAATGTGCTGTGCTATGACAGGCAACCATGTACCATTGTCCAAAAATAATAATTGGCAAATATAAACATAATCAAAACTAACCTTAACAAATTGCCGTTATTATTACAACCGGCTCTAGTTTTGCGGTTTACTGCAGTTCTGTGTGTGGTTTGTCCAAGCGGTATTGCCGTACCACAGCAAGTGTTGTTGCCGTACCACAGATTGCTGTTGGTAGGTACAATCTATGATGAACACTGTACTCATTAAAACGTGGACAATTCAAATTTAATAAGTGTTAAGTATATCTTCCTGTCGATTGTGATTGTTTTAACATCAACACGCATTTTGCGCTGGAACTGTAATTGTGGAAATAAATAATAGTTTGCTAAAAAGCATCAGTAATTGCATGTGTATACAAAAGGTGAAAATTGGCCGAACTGTGAGTGCAATCAGTCAACCATCACAATGGTGCTCATGTGTGTATTCAACCAATGTTAATGTCTTACGTTAATGATTTTGTTAGAAACGTTAGAAAGCCCACGTGAAGTCTGAGTAAAGTGTCAATCATTTATGTTCCGCTGCATGTGTTTTGTGTGCTGACAGTAGTCATTTTCATTTATTGCATATTCATATAGTATACTGTAGAGCTGTATTTGCTTATGATAAATAGGATTATTAGTGTTGGTTTGATTAAAGTGCAAGCAGTCTTACTGGTCAGCTTTCATTCAGTGAGTGACATCATGAACAAGAGGAATGTTGGCAGTGACATTAATCAGTTTTTTGGGCAGCCACAGAAAAGTTGAGAGCAGTAAGTAAATATGTACCAGCCAGATGATAGAAGTATAGATTAGCATAAGAAGTGAGACAATGTTTATATAATAATCATTGCCATTCAGATCAGAAATGGATAGTAATCCATTCCTGAACATCATGACAAGAAATTTGTTTACTGATATTTCTGTCATTTTCACTCTGGTGAGCTCAGAGTAAAGAGAGGGAGAGAGGGTATGAGGATGCCAACAAGGCAAGAAGAGCAGGTGACATGGAGGTAGATGAGAAAAGGAGTAAATATTAATGACCGATCTGATATTGCCAGGTTGGTGTTCCGACAACATCATAACTAATGTTGGCACAGGTACCCAAGGGTAAGGTTTAGGCACAGGTGTCTCTGAGGTTAGGGTTAGGTCAATGGGTGGGGTCAGGGGAATATTCTGTCTTTAGAAAGGGGTAACCAATTAACTACAGGTCAGTTGCAGTGATGGTCCTGGAGCAACATTAATTATAATGTTTTAGGAACAATACCAAAACGGTGATATCCGACTGTGTAAATGTTGATGGTTAAGAGTCTTATAAATAAACAAAATATTTTTGAATGTTTTTCTTGGGGGACCCCCGGCTGATTTGGTCCCCCCCAATGTTGACTCCATGGCTATGGCCTTGCTCCAAACACTTATTAAATATATTACATAATGGTGTAGATATGTTTGGCCATAATCCTAAATCATTTGTCATCCAGATTATGGGTACCTGGAGATTTGTCATCAGAGAGATACCAGAATCCCTTCAACCATGGTCCGAAATGAACACCTGCCAAGTGCCAAGTGCCGTTTTGGAAAGTACATTTCAGAAGGCTATCCACCATCGGGGAAAGTTTTGTACCAAATGTTTCCCTATTATTGTAATCAAAGTGGTGGAGAGGGGTGCTGCTAAATTGTGATGCACCGCAACAGAAAACCTTAGTATTTTTTATAGTTTACACGAGCATCAGAGCAACAACTTCCTGCAACCGATGTTTGGATTATCAAGCTAGCGAGTGGTCAGAGAAAAGTAATTGGCTGTTTGTACACACGCTTGTTTGTGTTGAACTGTTGAAATATTGAAACTGCGAAATTGTATTGTTTTTGTGTCCCAATGAACAAATTATATTAAAGATCAAAATCTTCACTGTACAATGTGTAATTAGTTGAGAAAAAAATTATGTAACAACGCTCAGTGGAAAGCAAATTCACCAACCGATTCAGGGCTGGATTCAAATTCACACCGAAAATCTTAGTAAACTATTGAAATCCCAGGCTGTTCCAACTTGTGTGAATTTCATCACGGCAACTCATAATGTGACTCCCTAGAGTGTATGACCCCCATGGGTGTATGCACCTGTAACCCCTCCTGCCAACATCTGGGGATTCTCATGATGAGACAGCAGATGTTGTTCTGGGGGATCTTCTCCCAGACCCAGGTCAGGCATCATTGAGCTCTTGATCAGTCTGTGGCACTACTTGGCGGCGGTGCATGCACCGATATATGATGTCCCAGAGGTCCTCAATTGGATTCAGGTCTGACTATAGGTCTGAGGAATTAAGCCCGGTAACTAACAGAAGTCAGGGTACCGTTGGTTGGCACGTCGAGGCCGGGCGACCCTCTAAGGATATGCCTCCCCAAACTATCACTGACCCGCTGCCAAACCTGTCATGCTGGGTGATGTTGCAGGCAGCGTAACATTTACCATGGCGTGCTCAGTGTAACCTGCTCTCATCTGTGAGGAGAACGGGGCACCAATGGCGGACCAGCGTATTCTGGTGTTCTCTAGCGAATACCAATCGAGCTCCATGGTGCTGAACTGTGAGCATAGATCCCAATAGAGGACATTGTGCCCTCATGCAACCCTTATGGAGTCTGTTTCTTACAGTTTGGTCAGAAACACGCACACCAGTATCCCGCTGGAGGTCGTTTTGTTGGGCTCTGGCAGTGCTCCTCCTGTTCCTCCTCGTACAAAGGAGCATACCGGTCCTGCTGCTGGGTTGATGCCCCTCTCCTGGTAACTCCTCAGAATCAGTCAGGATGGATGAGGAGTGAGCAATTGTCTGTGGCCACCACTTGCGAAACCATTCTCTTTTTGGGAGTTGTCTTGCTGTTTCCTCTCCAGTGCATCTGTTGTAGGGTTGCATGATATTGGAAATAACTGACATTGCGATATTTAGTTTTTCTGCAATATATATTGTGACATGAAAAAACAGAGGATGTCTTCAGAAAGAGCTATGGCTATCAACCTGACTGTCTGTATCCTTCATTCTTCCCCAGTCTCAATTAAAATGTATGAAACTTTTGAAACTCTCTATTTTTCAGAACAGGTTGCTAGGTAATAATATGTAACAGTAATAGTGTAGCAACAGCAACAGTAGTAAAATAGAATACGCAAATGGGCATAATTTATCAACTGCAATATGCAGTCTGTGGTCAAGGCACTGCAATCTGGTCCACTTGTTCAGGGCGCAAGCCTTCACCATGTTCGCGGCATTGTCTGTTGTTATACAGACTAGACTCTCATCTATTGGGGCAATCAGCTAATCCTGCAAACAGCAAGATTTTAAGTGTAATTCCTCTTTAATAAAGTGTATGGTCAGACTTATGTAGGGCTCCGTTGTCCGGCTGGAGCACAAGTCTGTTGTTGTTGTATAATATTCCACTTGTGACAGCTCTGTTTCAACTTGCGTTTTACATTTCTCGTACAGCTCTGGAATAGCAACTTGAGAAATATAGTTGCGTAATGGCATTACATACCACTTGTCAAGCAAACGGATCATGTTTTCATAACCCTCTTTGGTAACTGTGTTAATTTGTACCATGTCTTTGGCGACATGAAATTTTATTGAATCTGTGATTTTTGTCTGCCGTTTGGAATCTTTCTTGTATGGTGTTTTTGCTTATAGAGATGCTTCGACGGTATAGAGATGCTTTGCACTCGTCATATGAAGATTTGTGGTTTGTGGTGCCACCTTAAATGATCAAACAAATTGGTCGTGTGTGCTTATGTTGTGGCAACAATTGCAAGGCACTCTTGACAAAGTACATGTTTTTGGTCAACATCTTGCTGTCTAGCCAAAACATTTCCATATAATTGATGATGCATTTCTTTTTGCAACAAAAATCATAATTTCGTCACAAGCAAGAAGAGCCTGCATGTCAACCACGTGCAGCAACAAACTCTGTCTTTAAAATAATTATTATTATCATTGTAATTAACTGTGTATCCAATAACCCATAAATCGGAGTACATTACACCGGACAACTACAAAGTGAGAGTTAAAAAATATTTAAGCAAATATTTTGCCAGACAAAACATTATAAAAAAATTAAGCGACAATATACATAACACCGTACACTGTACAACAGCAGTATAAAAAAGTACACCGATAGAGTACTGTAAACTAGTAACATTGGTAGAATTATTGAATATTATAGATACATATGGGTGTCATAACCTTATTAATGGTGTCATAACACACTACAATTATGTAGTGAGAATTTGAGAACAAAAATGTATATACAGCGTGTATGGCATGAAGATATAGCAATAATATACATAACACTGTACATAGCAGCAGTTTAAAAAAGTACTGTAAACTAACAGCAATATTGGTGATAGTATTGAATATTATAGATATGGCAAGAATGGCAGTAATATACATAAAACTGTAAACTAGCATTTTGAAAGATTAGGATGGGGAGTTAGAACAGTATGGTAGAAGTATTGAGTATTATAGATACTTTTGAGTTTAACATGCTTATGAATCATACATGCATTGGAATATTCTAATGCCCAGTCAATGTACATGAAAGGACAACAGAGCATCTAGAATGTTTGTGTGTGATCAGTATGATCATGGATTTGTGTTGCTGGTTAAGGAGCCTTATGGCCTGATGGAAAAAACAAATTGTGAGTGTGGAAGTGCGTGCTCCGATGCTCCGGAAGCATCTACCAGATGGCAGCGGTGTGAACAGACCATAGCCTGGGTGGCTGTGGTCTTTGATGATGTTTCCTCCGACGTCGTGTATGGTAGATGCCTTGCACGGAGGGGAGATGGCAGCCGATAATGCGCTACGCAGACTTTACCACCCTCTGGATGGACATGTGGTCATCAGCAAAGCAGCTGCCATACCAGGCAGTTACATTAACAATGTTTAATACATTTACAACATTAACAATGTTTACACTGTATTTTTTATCAATTTGATGTTATTTTAATGGACATAAAATTCGCTTTTCTTTTGAAAACAAGGACATTTCTCAGTAAACCCAATCTTTTGTACGATACTGTATTTCATCTCTTGTTGGTTTACAGATAACGGGGGTTCTACACTGGGATTAAGGTTACATTACAGTTAAGGTTAGTCATCACACTATTGAGTGACGGCTGCTCCGCGTGGCGCTGCATGCTCTCTTCCTCTCTGGCGCTTCACCTAGCAGGTGTACCTACTGCCGGCTAGAGCAGATGGCTGCAGCGCACTCATCACATACACACCTGTTTTGAGTTAGTCATTATGATGTCTGTTTTAGTTCCTGATTTTCACACGCACATCACGGGCTATTGTGTCCATGCACGTATAAGGCCATGTGGTGCCGTGCTCGTTATATATAAAAGCCTAAACGTGATTCTTTGGTCGGTGTTGTTTTGTTACTTTCATTTTTGCCTCTCCTTTAAGCACTCGCTGCCAATGTAACTTCATACAGTGTGTTTTTTGTACTACATGCTTTTAACGACAGCTATTCGGGCAGCCCAGACCCATGAAATCTACTTTTAGTGCCACTTCCTCAATGTAAACAGGAGTGCCAGATATGGGCGTTGACAAGGGAGGTGACATCAGGAGTCATTTCTGTTCAAGCAGTACTGCATGATTTATCCTGTTGAGGCTGAATCAGTGCTTGGACTTGTTGAATTTTAGCATCAGGTGGCAGTTTTTCATATTTGGCCACATGCTTGCTCTAGAAGTTCCTCTGCAATTTGTATTCTTTAAAAACTGCAATGTTAGCTTTATATTAAACAAGTTGCATTACCTAAGACATCTGCAAATAAATATTTTTCTGTCCATTCTTTTTGAAATATCCTGCATTTGTTATGCACTTTTCTTAGACAGGCTCATTTCAGATATAGCTAGCCAATTGCATATTGTAGGTATGGTTTGTCATGCTAGTTCATAGCTACATTTAATAGCAACGCAGAAAGCATGTCTTTCAGCTTTCAACTTAAAATCTTATTTTGAGCAAACAGTTTGATAGAACTCTTTTACTGGGAGTGCCACAGGACTTTACATTTGAAATAAAAGAAATATTCAGCAGTAAATAAAGTAATCTGCAGAGCTTGTCAAGTATTTTTATTTTGACTTATTATTTTTAAGACTGGATGCTTTGGATGCCATATAGAATAACTCAACAAGCCAGATCTGACCAGGGGGCCTTATCTTGCCGAGGTCTGGTTTAACACACAACATACACAAAGGCAATAAAAACCTTACAAATGCATGAACAACAGAAATAAGAGATAGAAAATGCAGAATTGTGAAGTGAATCAAATAAAGAATACACTAGTAAGGTAGTGATACAGTATTTTATATTGTGGCACCTTTATATGTGCTATATTCCTTGTAATAGTATTTTATATGACCTATTATTAGTATTATAATTGTGGTTGTTTTTACTGAGGCTGTTGGAATTATTGTTTTTTGTGAAAATAATTATCTCTCTGCGAATCAAGCATTATCTTGTTTACATTGGTTTACACATTCTCCGGCAAGAAGTGAGTTTGATCATAAGGATACAACTATGACGATATTGATGAATACCAACTCTGTCGGTGATATTATCATACAATAATTTTAAGAACAAATTTGATTGTACACACACTTCATGAATTAGAGCCAGTGTGAGTGCAAGTGTGCCAATACTTTTGGGAGTCAATAATGATTTACTAGAATAAATGACCAGAAGACGTCTGCAGGGAATGTTTTAAGATAATGTTACAAATATTAGTTTCTAGTGAATTGTTTCAACCTGACATATTCCCCATTTAAACTTTACAGTCTGTCTGTCTCTGTGTTTGGTTGTTGTTACTGAGGCTCTGATGGTTATCATTTATCATGTTAATGATGGTCTTATTGCGAATCAAGCATTATCTTATTTTTTCGTCTATCAATTTCCCTATTCTCTTCATACTCGCTTTAGTCACTTGCATCTCATGCCACCCTAAACCTGCTCATTTTCCATGAGGAATACCTAATATTTTTCTGGTTCTTATTTAAAAAGGGAATTTGAGTATGGAATAAGTGATTTCAGTGTTTAAAATTCAGTCATGTAAATGTTCTAGGCAGGATTCTACACAATGCTCTTTTTGTACTGATTAGTGGGGGAATTATAAATTGTGCTGTTTAGTGGTTCTACGTAAAAAAGCAGGCCTTTCAGCTGATTTTCTAGTTCAATGTTTTATGCCTCAAAAAATTGGGGAGCAAAACAATCCATGACAGATTCTCTTAAGAATATGTTTCAGTATGAAATTGTTGCGATTAAGAAGAGCGATATGGCAAAAGCACAGATCAAATCAAGACTGCCGTGATGTGCAAACAGAGACTGGAGAGAGCGGGCACAAAGAGAGGTGAATGAAAGACAGGGAGTAAGAGAAAACTGGAGGAAAGAATTATCATAAGTGATTCACGAAAGTGGCGGACAATCTGTGTCTCTTGGCAAGACACTGAATCATAAATGAAAGGAGAGAGGGAGGAGAGAGAAAGTGAGAGGAAGAGAGAGGGGAAGAAAGAGAAAAGGAAGAAAGAAATGATGACAGGAGAGGGGAGTGAGAGAAAAAGATCATAGAAGGAGAGAGATAGCAAGCTAATATATTACATCTCCTCCCCTCTTACATGAATTGTCCCCATTATGAACCAAGAGTAGAAGTTACACTGTTTACAGCTTGTATATTGCCAATAACTCACATAACCAACATCCCAATTTGTTCAACCTTGGAAATGAGAGAAATTGTTTCAACTATTATTAGGTATTGAACTGTACCCAAGGAAATTATTCTGTCCCAGATGAAGGGTTAGTGTAATTAAAAGTCCAAACGTGTGGGTGCCCGCCTATCTCATGAAGGATAATGGTATTCAACCTGAATCTCACTAACAATATCTTTATGCTCTGATGTTGACAGGTGTGGACAGGTGAGTTGTCTGTGTCGAAGTCTCGTCACACATTTGTGTGGATGTGGCCACGTCTGTGTCCTGAAAAGGTTGCCAGGAGCCTCTGGATTGCAAGTGCTGGGCCAGGGTTTCACCCAGTAACATTTCTGGACCACATACGATGGGTTGGTTCTGTTGGGAGTAGCTTTAGTCAACTGTAACAGTGGTTCTCAACTCCTGCTTGTTTCTCAAGTACTCAAGTACTGCTTGTTTTCATTCTTGCCCTTTAAACATTGACTGATTTAGACCTGGGACACCAGGTAGGATAGAAAACAAGCAGTAGTCTGGGACCACAGGCTCAGAGATGTGTCTCAGACTGAGCAATGACTGTAGCCGGGACCCACTCATGTCCATTAAGTTAGTTCCTACCGAAGACTGTCTTGCCAGCATCAAACCCACTGTCCTTGGCTTTGTTGTGGAAAATTGTTACCCTTTTTCCTGCCAACATTTTCAAACAACTCATTTTGTGAATTCAAGGTAATAAAGCCATGCTGATCTACAGAGCAACCGACTTCCAAACTTCAAAAACACACCCTTATACAGTATGGTTATGCAATCATATTTGCTCCTCCCATTATGCTAATTTCTGGATGGATCCTTCTCGAAACTTCCACCAACCCTCTGAGATCCGCCCTATAACACACTGTGGCGTGATTTCTGCCATTCTCCCAAGATTTTCCCAAGAGAGTCAAGGACAAGCCACAGGTCCTTCTGTCCTCAATACGAGATAAGAACAACCACTCGTTGTACTGACTATGAGAACAGTTGCAAGAGTACAGTTTATCACTCTTAAACATTTTATGTGGAAAAATCTAAAACAATTAGACTGTTTGGGATGATATGAGCCCTGGTTAAATGTTTCATTCATTAAAACCCAATTATTATACAAGTGATCACATGAGACATTCTGTCTACTCCTCATCAGGTTATTGTGAAATAACAAAATTATATGAAAATATCAGAAAATAACAGCTTTTAGTAAATGGCACTTGACTTGACTCTCCTGTTGACGTCATATTATCTCCTTTGTATTCAAAGGTCTAAGTAGGTCAAGGTTTGTGCGTAGCCTTCTCTTCATGAGAAGTGATGCAGGTGAAACTTTGGTGGTTATTATGTGACATGGACCTGTAGGATAACAGGAAGCTGTGTAAGCGTTGGTGGTGTCCCTTGACCCTGAAATGCTTTCAAGGCATGTTTCATATTCTGTGCAAACCTCTGCCAATCAGATCTAATGTGCTGTACTCCATTTACCAGTAGGAATGTGGCCATTTCTTGGGTCACTAGGTGCGGTCTGTTGTCACTCGCAGTAATAGATTAAAGAATCAGCCAGCGATCGTAAACTGTTTAACAGGGGGCAGAGCCACTGACGTAGCCGCAAATCTGGGGTTGGTGCTAGCGAAAGTCTAAAACTGGCAAGTATAGTGAGTACAGAGATATTGTTATTCAAGTTGGCACCACTAACATTAGGATGAAACGGTCAGAGATTACGAAGCAGAACATAACATCAGCGTGTAAACTTGCTAGAAAGATGTGTCGGCATCGAGAAATTGTCTCTGGCCCCCTCCCAGCTAGGGGTAGTGACGAGCTCTACAGCAGACTTGTCCAACTCAATCGCTGGCTGAATACGGAGTTCTGCCCGTCGCAGGAGGTAGAGTTCGTAGATAACTGGCTCTCTTTTTGGGACTCGCCCAGAAATAGGGTCAGGCCTGATCTGCTGAGCAGCGACGGACTTCTTCCTAGCTGGAGTGGTGCTCTTCTTTCATCTAGGAACATTGACAGGAGTCTCACTCCTCTAGCCTCACCATGAGATAGGAAACAGGACAGGCTGCAGGCTGTTAGCCAGCCTGCTAGCATAGTGGAGTTTGTCGATAGCATAGCCAGAGTCGTTAGTTCAGCGTTGCCTATTGCGATTGTGACTCGTTCCAAGCTGAGAAATGTTAAACAGGGAAGCGCTAACAATAGCAACCTTATACGACAAAACCTTCCTCCACCTCGGTCACAAATAAAAATGACTATATTACCTCGCATCTCAAAATGGGACTTCTAAATGTTAGGTCCCTTGCTCCAAAGGCAATTGCAGTAAATGAATTTATTTCTGATTATAAACTTAATGTTATTGGATTATGTGAAACATGGCTGAAGCCTGATTAATTTACCGCCCTGAATGAGGCCTCTCCTCCTGGTTATATTAGTGATCATATCCCGAAAAGGAGGCGGTGTTGCTAATATCTATGACAGTATAGTATATTTACTCTTAAACACATCACTGGTTTCCATTCTTTTGAAGTATTGCTCATGAAAGTTAACCAGGATGATAAATCGTTTTACATAGCCACTATTTACAGGCCGCCAGGCCATATACAATGTTCCTCAATGAGTTTCGAGAATTCTTGTCTAAACTTTTAGTCATGGCAGATAGTATTCAAATGTTTCTATATTCATATGGAAAAGTCAAACAACCCTCTTCAAAATGCCTTTGAAGCGATAATTGACTTAATGGGTTCTATGCAACATGTCAACATTTCAACGCACAGCCACAATACCTTAGATTTGGTCCTGTCAAGAGAAATCAATATTTTAGATCTAACAATTTCCCCGGTAAATCCTGGAATATCGGATCACTGTCTTATTAAATTTACCATAAAAACAAGAAGTCCACTCGCTCCGCAAACAATGAGTTTCAAAAGCTGCACTATAAATTCTCGGACTACAAATAGATTTCTTGACTTTCGTCCAAGCTTGCTCATCAGTGACAAAGTAAATACATCTGCAACCGATCTAATCCAGGATCTTAATGCAACACTGCAAAATACTTTAGATACGGTTGCACCACTTAAAACAAAAGAATTATGCAACAACAAACTTGCTCCCTGGTACACAGAAAATACTAGAGCACTAAAGCAAGCCTCCAGAAAATTGGAGAGAAAGTGGCGCTCCACCAAGTTGGAAGTATTCAGACTAGCCTGGATAGACAGCACACTTAAATACCGAAAAGCACTCACATCTGCTCGATCAGCGTATTTCTCCAACCTGATTAAGGTGAACAAAAACAATCCAAAATATCTCTTTGATACAGTTGCAAAGTTAACTAAAAAGCAACACTCAACAAGTGAAGTGGGTCTTCACTTTAGCTGTAATGAACTTTTTTGATGAAGAGATCATCACCATTAGAAAACAAATAACTAACTCCTCAAATAATTGCAGTCCACAAAATCTCAGTTGTCCTGAGAATGTCCTGAACCTCCCTGACCAGGTGTCAATGGGGACAATGGAACTTTTTGATCCCGTATCGCTCGACACATTCACAACATTTTTAATTAGTTCTAAACCCTCAAATTGTCAACTAGACCCGATTCCAACGAAATTACTCAAGGAGCTATTTTCGGTGCTAGGTCAGCCAATGTTGAAAATAATAAATTGCTCCCTTTCCTCTGGATGTGTACCAAACTCACTAAAATAGCGGAAACTAAGCCTGTTTTTAAAAAAATCTAATCGGGATCCAGACACTTTAAACAACTATAGGCCAATATCAAACCTCCCATTCCTCTCAAAAATCTTAGAAAAATGTGCTTCCCAACAACTAAACGCTTTCCTGAAGACAAACAACATTTAGGAAATGCTCCAGTCCGGTTTCAGACCCCATCATAGTATTGAGACTGCACTTGTGAAGGTAACAAATTACCTTCTAATGGCTTCAGACAAAGGTTCCGCATCCGTCCTGTTGCTTCTTGATCTTAGTGCTGCTTTGACACTATTGATCACTCCCTTCTCTTAGAGAGACAGGAAACCCATATTGGGTTATGTGGGAATGTTCTGGCCTGGTTTAAATCTTATTTATCTGAAAGATATCAGTTCGTATGTGTGGATGGTATATCCTCTGACAAAACAAAAGTATGTTTTGGTGTTCCTCAAGGCTCGGTCCTGGGCCCTTTATTGTTCTCACTATATATATGCTGCCTCTTGGAGATGTAATCCAAAATCACAATGTCAATTTTCACTGCTATACTGATGACACAGTTATATATTTCAATGAAGCATGGAGAAACCCCCAAATTAGCTACTTTGGAAGCATGTGTTTCAGATATTAGGAAGTGGATGACAGAGAACTTCCTGCTTTTAAACTCAAGAAAAACAGAAATGCTTGTTTTAAGACCCAAGACACAAAGAGTTTTATTGGCAGATCTCACTGTGTACCTCGATGGCTGCATGGTCGTATCCCAAAAAACTGTAAGAAATCTTGGCGTTACACTCGACCCTAACCTCTCCTTTGATGAATGTATAAAATATATCTCAAGAGTTGCTTATTTTCAATTTTCAATATTTTCGAAACATTGTAAAAATCTGAAACTTTCTATCAAAAACTGATGTACAAAATTAGTCCATGCTTCTGTCACATCAAGAATAGATTACTGCAATGCTCAGGTTACCCTGATAAATCAATAAATACACTTCAATTAGTGCTGCACACGGCTGCTAGAATCCTAACTAAAACAAAAAAATTTGAACACATTGCTCCAGTACTAGCCTCTTAACACTGGCTGCCTGTTAGGGTTGGGCTGATTTTAAGATTTTATTGTTAACCAATAAATCAATACATGGACTTGCTCCTACTTATCTCGCTGAAATGATCCAGCCATACATACCTGCACGTAACCTTAGATCACAAGATGCAGGCCTTTTAACTGTACCTAAAATGTCTAAACAAACAGCCAGAGGCAGGGCTTCCTCTCATAGAGCTCCACTACTTTGGAATGATTTGCCAATTAAAATTAGAATTGCAGACTCAGTGCAAACCTTCAAGCGTCTACTAAAGAGTCATTTCTTCAGCCTGGTCTATGATAAAGTGTAGTCTGGCCCAGGGGCGTGAAGGTGACCAGAATGGCCTGATACTGTCCACCATTGCTGTCTTGCCAGGTGGGCTCTCATCGCCACTGGGATGCACTCCCTCCAATGCCATTCGGGGCGGAGTCACTGGCTTGTTGTCTCTCTGTTGCACAATGGTGCAATTGTGCTATACTCTGCTGGCAATACTCAGACCTCATTCAGGATTATTATGGTTGGTGGGTGTCACTCCCGCTCCTGACTCCTACTAGAGCTATCTGCAACATAACAAAAAAATAATTCAAGATCTGCAATTACATTTTGACAGGCAGAATGAAAGATTTGAGATATCTTCAATCAAAATTAATGTGAAGATTACTATAACTTGATAATAGATATCTACAATTACATGTGTCACCCCCCTCTCCATCCTAAATGCCCACCACTCATAGGAGGAACTGCTGGAGTCGGGTGCGCTGCCATATGGGTGTCTGTGAAGTCCTGGGGCCTCGATGGACCAAGCCAAGGCAGCAGGGGCTGGCTCTGGGGACGTGGAACTTCACCTCTCTGTGGGGGAAGGAGCCTGATCTTGCGGGGGAGGTGGAGCTCTATCAGTTAGATCTGGTGGGGCTTACTTCCACGCAGTGTCGGTTCTGGAACCGTACTCCAGGATAGGGGATTTATTCTATTCTTGCTCAGGATGTGAGGCACGGGGCGGTGTTTGGGATACTCATAAGGCCCCGGCTGAGCGCCGCTATATTGGAGTTAACCTGGTGGATGAGGGTCACCATCCTACACCTACGGGATGTGGGGGGGGAACTGTTGTTTGTGCGTATGTCCCGAAAAACAGTTTGGAGTATTTGGCCTTCTTGGAGACCCTGAATGGAGTCCTGTATGGGGCTCCAGTAGGAGACTCCATAATTCTGCTGGGAGACTTCAACGCTCACGTGGCAATGATAGACACCTGGAGAGGCGGGAACGGCTTCCCTGTTCTGAACTCAAGCGGTTGTTTGTTGTTAGAGTTCTGTGCTAGTCATGGATTATCTATAATGAACACCATGTTTGAACATAAGGATGCTCATAAGTGTACGTGGTACCAGAGCACCCTAGGCCGAAGGTTGATGATTGATTTTATGATTGTGTCATCGGATCTGAGGTTGCATGTTTTGGACACTCGGGTTAAGAGAGGGATGAAGGGCTCCGACCTTCAAAAAAAGTGGCAAAACAGCAGGTGTGGGAGGCCCTTTATAGTAGAGGCAGAGCTGGAGGCTGATTGGGAAGCATCGTCAATCTCCTTGGCAGAAGTCACTGAGGTAGTTAAACAACTCCACAGTTGCAAAGCTCCAGGGATTGATGACATTCATCCAGAAATGTTGAAAGCTTTGGATGTGGAGGGTATTTCTTGGATGACACGCCTCTTCAACACTGCGTGGGAGTCGGGGGCAGTGCCTAAGGAGTGGCGGACCGGGGTGGTGGTACCCCTGTTCAAAAAAGGGAGACAAGAGGGTGTGTGCCAATTACAGGGATATCACACTTCTCAGCCTTCCTGGGAAAGTCTACTCAAAGGTGCTGGAAAAGAGGGTTCGGCAGATAGTCGAACTTCATATTGAAGAGGAACAATGCAGATCCCGTCTTTGCCATGGAACAACACACCAGCTTTTGACTCTTGCAAGGACCCTGAAGGTGTTTTGTGGCTCTGGAGAAGGTATATGACTGGGTCCCCCGGGAGATACTGAAGGAGGTCCCTTCTTAGGGGTAGCCAATCCCTTTTTGGGGTATCCAATCCCTGTACGTCCAAAGTGAGAGCTGTGTTTGGGTTCTCGGTAGTAAGTTGGACTCGTTCCAGGTTGGGGTTGTCCCCAATCCTCCGCCAGGGCTGCGCTTTGCCACCAATCCTGTTTCTAACGTTTATGGATAGGATATCGAGATGTAGTCGGGGTTGGAATGGGTTACAGTTCGGTGTGTTGGCAATCTCATCACAGTTTTTTGCAGATGATGTGGTGCTGATGGCATTATCGGTCTATGACCTTCTGCATTTATTGGACCGGTTCGCAGCCGAGAGCGAAGTGGTTGGGATGAGGTTTAGCACCTCTAAATCTGAGGCCATGGTTCTCAGATTTAGTGCCTCCTCCGGGTTGGGAATGAGGCGTTACCCCAAGTAAAGGTGTTCAAGTATCACGGAATCATGGAATCGTGACTAGTCGGAATTACATTATAGATATCTTGAATTGGAGTTTTGACTAAGCGAATTTATGTTGCAGATATCTGTGAGGAATATTCAGCCTAGCGAATAAATGTTAAAACGGCTTGCCATAGGTGTCGGCATGGTGGGCTTCTCGTTCCCGGTCATACCTCAGTTGTTGATACTGTACCAAATCTTTTATCAGATCGTTCAACATGACGATGCATTTGAAAAGTACAAAAACTGTTTTGAAGGAAAACAACATAGGAATAATAACGGGCAAAATTACTATGACAGAAAATTTATAATTAGCTAGGAATTGACATGGCAAGTCACCTACTGAATCTGTTCCCTGTTCTCTGGAGCAGAAATTCTTATAAAGTATCAAAGAGGAATCAAATTAAGTCTTAACCTTTTGCCAAACTGGTAACAGCCCTAGCAGATTAAACAAATGTATTTAACAAATGCAAACACATCAAAAGATAAACAAAGAAGCATGTTATGATGTGAACCATATTAAAATGTTTTTTTAAATGTTCACGCCCAAACTAGTCTAATACAAAATATTAATCATGCAAAGTGATTATATTATTCCCTCGGTAAATGTATTTCCATTTCAAAGGCAAAACAGTAGTAGTAGCCATGCACGTTCCTTGATAGTTGCTAGATTTACATTTGCTTAATTTAACTAGTAGACGCCAATAAAACATTGTTCATAGATTTAGCTAGGTGCAAAATCATCATCAAAGGTGTGTTATCCCAATTAAAACTGACGTACTGTAGGCTACGAGAAGCCGACTGTGCTTCGCCATGTTTTGTAATTGATTAAAAGGGGAAAACGTGTTGAGTCCACTGCATCATTCAATTCATTGGTCAGAAAATCTATGGCCTGCCAATCAGTGACCTCATGGGTATCTCCATTTGCAAACGCTGTGAAACGTTCTGCCGCAGACTGATTTACAGGTAAAAATCATTTTGTCACAATTCTAGCAAGATATTACTGTCAGATTTCTGAGCCTCCATATTTTATATTGGCAAGTGTTATTAATGAGTTGCATGATTCCAAATATCAAGTTTGATACAATTATGCGCATTTCTATACAACTACAAAAGTAATTCCAAGCTTGTGCAAAACGTTTTTCCGACTGCAAAATTCCACGTTTACCATTTTTACCACTAAAAAACAATTCTCTGTTTAACCTTCATACATCTTCAACCACTTCACTCACTGACGTTTCCTCATCAAATTCGCTTATCCCGTCAGTATTTCAATTACACAGTTACTCATCACAGTTCATTAACTGTTCTCTGCATACGCACTGTTGTTTTCCTCGCGTTTCAATAATATCCTCGGGCCGCTCGGATGTCCGTCCTGAACATGACGCTGCACTTTACATTTTAAGCTACCTCAAGCTCGACATGCACTCACACCTGCTAGATATAATCTGTGCTAAAATTTGCCTAAATGGTACCACCGAAAAATATCAGGTAAAATTTGTCAACAAATAAATCTTCTTCCAGAAAGAGTAGTTCCCGTCGTGATTACCTATCTTGTTATTTCTTGTGGTTGTCGTAACATCATCTTTAAAACAAAATAATAATGAGTCGGAAGGTATTTGGTTAACCCAGTTATATCGAATGGTCTTAAACTTACAACCACATTACCAAACATGATCTATGCCTACAACTACGGAAGGTGTCTAGGTATAAATGGTACAACCTACTATACAGTCCCCTACAAAAGCATTGGAACAGCAGGGCAAATTCATTTGTTTTTGTTGGTCACTGAACACATTTGGGTTTAAGAGTATGAGACAATAGTTCAGAATTTCAGCTTTTATTTCCTGGTATTTACATCTCGATGTGTTAAACAACTTAGGACAACTTAGAACACAGCATTTTTAGGTGAGCAAAAGTAAAGGAACAAATAATCTTAAAGTAAATAACATTTAACATTTGGTGGCATAACCCTTGCTTGCAATAACTGCCTCAAGCCTGCGACCCATCAACATGCTATTCCAGGTATTTACCGCAGCTTCTTTCAGTTCTTGTTTGTTTCAGGGTGTTTCTCCCTTCAGTCTCCTCTTAAGGAGGTGTAATGCATGCCCTATTGGGTTAAGGTAAGGTGATTGACTTGGCTAGTCTAAAACCTTCCACTTTTTCCTTCTGATGAAGTCCTTTGTTCTGTTGGCAGGGTGCTTTGGGTCATTGTCCTGCTGCATGATAAACTTCCTCCCGATTTAGTTTCAATGCATTTCTCTGTAAATTGGCAGATAAAATGTTTCTGTACACTTCTGAATTCATTCTGCTGCTACCATCATCAGTTAAATAATCAATAAATATTAATTAGCCGGCTCCAGAAGCAACCCCACATGCCCAGGCCGTGACATTAACTCCACCACGCTTCACAGATGAGCTTGTATGCTTCGGATCATAAGTGCCTTTTTCCACACTTAGGCCTTTCCATCACTTTGGTAGAGATTAATCTTGGTCTCATCAGTCCATAAGATTCTGTTCCAGAACATTTGCGGCTCATCTCTATACTTCTTTGCAAATTTCAATCTGGCCTTCCAATTCTTGCTGATGAGTGGTTTGCATCTTGTGGTGTAGCCTCTATATTTTTTCTGCAGTCTACTGAAGACGCATAGTTAATATTATACTGCATCAACAATCAATCTGGTAAAATGAAAACATTAATAAAGGGTTTTTCTACTAGTTAATTATTTTTCTTCTTTAGAGATCTCGGATTCAATCCTCCGTAATGCACTTCATACCAACATTTTCAGCACTCTGAGGTTACCAACATTTTCAGCCCTACTCAGTGCAACACTGAGGTTGCGCTGAGTAGAATGTTGAGTTGGACAACCCTCCAACAGTCTAGTTTTCTGGACATGACCATCATTGGGCTCAGTGTTAGCCAAAGTATGTACTAAAGTTGCCATATAATGAAATGTCATGGTTTGGAATGAATGGTAACCAGAGGAAAATAAGAGGAGGGTTTCATATTTGATATATGTTAGGAAAAGGTTCATGCAATTTGCAAAAGAGATTTCCAACATTTCTTAGCATCTCTTCAGGCTACGCTAGTCAGGCTGTTCAAAACCGGGCACAGCATTGTGGAGTTGAAACTCTAATGTAAAGCATTGTAAATTAATGGAGAAAGGCTGTCATGAGGAAATGTTTTGATGTAGTTTTGAATGTCCATGTGAAAAGAGATTTTGAAGAATAGCAGCAAGAGAGCTGGCAACTCATCTTTCCAGCATGAGCTTGACTGTAGATTCAAAGGCCACCTCGCAACAGCAGCAAATACCATTCAGAACAGCATGGCATTATGTCTCTCTTTCCCACGTTACAAACTGGCCAAAGAAAAATCTGGGATCATAGCCATTAGTGTCACATTCTGAGAAAAGATGTAGATTTAGTGAAGCTAGCATACTCATGGACTTGAGGAGAATTTTATTAACTATTAACAGTTACTAGTGTTATGATAGTTAAACATGGCAGACAGAAGAGTTAACCTGCTATGAGAGGTAGGCCTTTCATTAACTCGCTGCTTATGTGGCTGCAGTTCCCAAATAATTTTAGGAATAGTTAATACTTTTGGACAATAATCTTGTATGTCAGCGTGTTTATACTGTATCTGACTGGCTCGCCCCATGCTGAAATATGTTTTTTTAATGTTTGGTTATGAATGAGGTTGGGGACGCCTGAATAAATAGTTCATATGTTTGGAAATTTCAAGTTATATGTGCTGGTTCAGAACAATACTGATAATAATAAAACTCATTCTGTCAGCTACCGATGACAGCACCAAATAGCCTTTAACTTGCAACATGTTTTGAGACAACATTCACAGTGGAGTGGGAATATAACACTTTTTGTTGTGCTAAGCAAATGACAGTCTTAATATGGCATACAATTTGTGTAGAATATTAAAAAGAATAATAAATGATCACAACAGAATTAAACATCTCTCTTAGATTTTCTCACTGATCGTGCAAAATGCCAGGATACACAGCCGTGTAAAATGACATACCATTGCATGAAATGAAACACAAAACATCCCATTTTCCTCAGGTCCGCAGAGAGAGATTAGCAACTTCTAAATAATCCATCTATGACACCTGGCAAAACCAATGCAACGATAGCCTTCCTCAGAGCCTCCAAGCCCACCCCCTTTGCCTTTACTGTTCGTTCCAGCATCTCACAATTTACTAATTAAGGGGGCCTGTAAGGACAGTTCTTGATTTTTGAAAAGTTGTCAGGGGGATCACTTGAGAATTTAGTGTGATGAGGACAAGGCCATATATTTTAATTTCAGAGAGATCCAACTTCCTCCAAGTATACCACATTTTAATAACACACACACACTAAATAAATATAAATGTGAATTAGATTCTTTTGCATTGTTCATGTGCATTGCATTGCAAATTGGTTGGAATTTTTGTTAGGTTGAGCTGTTCTGATTTGACTGTAGTGTTGTAGATTGATAGGGGCACTTGACTGCAAATCATGAAGTTCAGATGTGAGCTATCAATTAAGTAGAAAAGGAATGAAATGCAGTTCTGACTTGTCTGCTATATTGCTACAAAATTGTGGTACGTTTTATCGTTATTTTTAAATTGCTTTATGGCCGCCAGGACATTGCTTCTCAAAATGTCCAGAGTGTGTGGAGTGTGTAGCAACAAGCACTGTAATTTAATAGCTCAATAGCCAGCATGCGTGCAAGTCATGACAAGTGATGTCGCAGAGCCATCAGAAAACCTCTGGAGACAGCATTTGCTACAGCACTTCTGATTCACAAATATTTTTATAATACATTGATGCTAGGTGTTAAAAACAGAGTGTATTGTAGTTTGCACCATCTGTAGGCAATGCACTCAGATTCAATGGTTCATAGACACATCCCTTATCTAATTATGTAGCCTACTATAAATTACCTATATGGATATAAAAAGAGTCTCGAACTCAAATGGAAGGACGAATGAGATTCTTCCAAAAGATTGTCCCTCCTTTGGTGTTTTGATGGTGGTGGTGGAGAACGCAGTCTAACACTTTAATCCAAAATCTACCATAGATGTTAAACTGGGTGGAGATTTGGTAACTGTGAAGGCCATAGAATGTTATTCACTTAATTTTGTTTTACTCATCAAACCATTCAGGGACCCCTTGTGCCCTTTGGATGGAAGCATTGTCATCTTTGAAGAGACCACACCCATTAGAAGAGAAATGTTTCACCATAGGATAAAGTTGATCACTCTGAATGACTTAGTAATGATTTGCAGTGACCCTTCCTTCTATGTTGAAAAGTGGACCCAAACCATGCCAAGAAAAGGCCAGACACAACATAACAGAGTCTCCTTCACTGTATGGGGTCAAGCATTCAGGCCTGTACTGTTCTCTGGATGTACATCACACATGCCCTTACCCAACTGTTAAGAATATGCTGAAGGATGGTTAATCTGGCTATAACTCTTTTTCCACATCTCTGTAGACAAGTGCCTGTGGTTTCTGCACCACTGAACTCTCAAATGTGCATTTGTCTTTGTAATGAGGCATTTATGCACTGCAACCCCACTGTAATATCCCACTTGGCTTAGTTCTGGACGAACGGTTCTTGCTGACACAGTTGGATCACGACCCGTGTTGACATTTTCAGTCACCTGGGAAAGTGTTGCTCTTTTGTTTTTCCTTACATATCGCAGTAATGCAAATGTCACTTAAGTTACTGTCCCTATTGAAATACCTTCTGTGTCTCAATAATGAACCCTCTTTCAAAATCACTTAGATCCTTTCCTCTTGCCATCTTGACCAAAATATAAGTCAACTGAGCCTGCTCAGCATAGTATGGAAGCATTGGCGTTCGTTATGTTCTTATACTAATTTATACAGGATAATCCTTTATATGTCACCAGTTGTGTTCTACAATATTATCTTGTACAAGGTAGTGCCCTAGTTTAATTGTATCTGTCCAGTAGCTTACCAATAAACTGATAGTTTTTGCACTTATTTGGATAGCTTCCTCAAAAAGTGCAAAATAAATCGAGCACATTTTTAATGGGGTAGTAATCTGTTTGGTGAGGCTTGCTAGCTCATATACGTTATGCAGATGACCAGTTAAGTAGCTAGAGATTATTTATAGGCTAGATTTTTTCAGTCATTATTTCTCATCATTAAGTTGCTTTTGTAAAATTAAATGATGACATAAACATTCAATGGATTTGTCATATTTCAAATGTATGGTGTTTCAGCCTAGATATGAGGTTAATAAATCATTAATGTCTTTTTTGTAATCACTCTAATCGCAGTTACAACCCCATAATAGCAGTACGTAAAATAGACTGGATGGGAGCATCAACTCCCACATATGTTAAATGGGGTTCTGGTCCGGGTCAAGGATATTGACTTGGGCCATCTGTTTATTCTTCCCCGAATACTGTCCTTGCCGTCTCCCAGTCCTTGCTGCTAAAATGCATCCCCGTAGCTTGATGCTCCCACCACAATGCTTTAGCGTAAGGATGGTAATTACAGCCAGTTGATGAGAAGTCCCTTGTTTCCCTTGTTTTGACATTCAGACTTAATAGTCCTGATGCTCTCCGAGACCTTCAGGCATGCCTTTCACTTGCGAGTGGATTCCATCTAGCCATAAAAGACCTGACTGATGGAGGGCTGCACAACTAGTTGTTCCTCAAAAAGCACTCCAATCTTTGCAGAGAAATTCTCTCAGAGTGGCTATTGGGTTCTTGGTCTGTTCCCTGCCTAAGTCCCTTGTTCCCCAGTTAGTACTCAGTTTGGCCCATACAGCTAGCACTAGAAAAGGTCTTAATGGTTCCAGACCTCTTCCGATTTAAATAGAAATGTGCTTTTTGGAATTTTCAATGCTTTAGCAATTTTTTGTAACCTTCCACAGAGCTTAGCCTCGACACAATTCAATTTCAGAGCTTTTGAACTTTGGTCTAGTTTTTGCTCCGACATGCACAATGAATTCTGGGACCTTATAGACATTTGTCTGCCTATCTTCGTCATGTCCAGTCAACAGAATTTGACTGGACATGACATTAACTTCTATATACATCTCAAAGATGATCAAAGCACAGAGGATGCATCTGAGCTTATATTCAGTATCATGCCAAAATGTCTAAATACTTACAGTACCAGTCAAAAGCTGTGACATGTACTGTATGCACATGAGATTTCAGGTTTTCTTGTTTAAAAAACAGACACAGAGTATCAATCTAACCATAAGGTTATTATGGTTAGATTGATGGCAAATACAAATATATAATACTAGGTTTATAACACAAAAGTCTGAATGCTTTTCTAAGGCACTGTATACATCTAGCACTTCCTAATTGACAAGAAATGTACCAAAAGAAAAGCTTTTGACTCAAGTTGGCATGAGTTTGCTGTACAAATAGAGGGAACACGGTGTTAGGACATAAATTATAATGAACAAACACATTTTTTCTCTCAGGGCCAGAAGGTGACACGAGGATACTGCTTCAGCGCCACTCTTAGCAAAATGTATATATAAATCAAATCAAATGTCAACTATTTACAGATAGTTCTGTCCCGAAAAACAAGGAGTGTATGAGCAAAACATAGATCTTCTAGACAGATTCTGTCAGACAATTTATTTGGACTTTAATTATAAATTCTACCTGTACACTGTTGCCTTCTAGAAAAAAGATTACACCGACATCTATGAGATGAATTTCACATTATTCAAAATATTATTTTTTTTTGTTCAGAGTTTTGGCAAATGTATGCATTAAAACTGTGGGTGAGGTTTAGATGGCGTCTCCACTGGTTCACTTGTTTTGGAGGGACTGTTTATCCTATTTAATGAGAATGTAGGTTTTTGGTCTAATTTGTCACCAATATATCCAGATTACATAACACTTCTAGATTAGGCAGATCAGAGATACTTACATGGAGAGATTAGAAAACATCTACATAGATTTGTCAGCCAAAGTCGGAATAACCAAATTTGGTGCTACATTTATTGAACAGTTTTTGCTTGGGTCTGTCCAGAGTGATGTATTATTTTGCTTGCTAAATGCTTATTCGACATGGAGGAAAGAAAACAACAAGACTTAAACTTTCTTTTCACTAAATAAAAATTACGGTGCACATTTTCTCGGTCTTTGACACATTACCTTTTATGACTTAGGCACATACTGGCCATTAAGCTAAATAAGAATGACGCAGTTGTCCTCAGCTGTGCCTCTGATGCGTTTTCAGCCGGCAGCTCTCCGTGAACACCCCATCCCCCCACACAAACTCCCCTGACACTCCCCTCCATATCTCCATCCCATCAAAAGCATTTCTGTCACGCAGCAATGACAAGCCATGTTTCACTGGTGAGCTTAGGAGCCTTCTCATGGAGAAGGACGAGGACAGAGCTGAAAAGTCTTATTGTTCTGCCCTAGATGAGTAGATCATGATTAGGAAGTCATTCCTTTGGAACCCAGGCTGGAAATGCAATTCACCAATGACAAAGCCTCTTCTGTTTAGAAAGGTATTAGAATGAGCACTCACCACGAACCTAAGATCCCCGCTATTGTTGTGGACCTGGCTGTGCCCAACAAGCTCAACCAGGTTTACTGTAGATTTCACTCTGGAAGACTCCTAATTCAAAGAAAGCCTCAAGCCCACACCCCACGAAGTCCACCTCTCACACTTTCACCCATCCACATTGTTACCACTAATCCAAAGGCATAAACCAGGAGACTGTGGATGTCAGCTCTCCGTTCAACACCATCATCCCAGAATGTCTCATTTTTACAAGATAGCCACGCTGAACAGCTCTAGGTTTGTGTCAGGCTGCAGTGTTAGTGAACTGTAACAGATTGTACGGTCTGAAGTGTAATTGGCTGCTACCTGCCCTTCATTGAGGACCTACATGACTCTAGGGCTAGATTGTTACTGACCTCTGCCACATTGGTCACCTACTGTCTCGAATATGTTCCTCCGGCAGGTGGAAGGCATATGGGTGTTCAGGTCAACAATCACCAACAATTCCCACCACCTGAATTTTCCTGTGCTGTACTACTCTACTCCCTATACACCATGTTCTCTCAATCAAATAGATGCTTATACTATCAACATTTTAAAGTCAGTACATTAACTGGAAAACAAGGTTAATTCTGTAGTATTTTCTCTTACATCCATTCATCTCATATGGTCAATAGTTTATTGTATAAATGTATGTAACATTTGAGTTGATTTTGTGTCACGTTGTCTCAACTACCTGTATATTAAGTACAATTCTAGGTATGTGGAAACAGGAAAAAAATTAAAATGTTTACATGCATTGGCAAAATAAACTTTATAAATACAGTAACCCCTCTTTTATTATGCCCTTAGAATTCCTGGAACTAAAAAAAGATAATAGTCCCTTTATCAACTGGTTTTGGGACAGAGTCTACAAACATGCACAACTAATAACGAAGCCTAAGGACCAGGCGTTTATGGATAAAAAAATGACCACTTAAAGTCAAAATCACATTACATGTTGGGAAACAAAAAAAATAAGTTACATGCAGTGCTATATGGCCCTAAATAGACACTGTGGCAAACAATGAAACCTTAGTAAATCCTTGAAAAAGCACAGGCTCAATGAGCTCAGCCTTGCCATTGAGAAGGGAAGGCATAGGAAAACATGGCTCCCTGTGGAGGAAAGGCTGTGTGATCACTGCACTATGAAAGAACCAGAGACAGAACTGTTCTTCCTCATGAAACACAAAAACAATTAGAGAACATTGCTTGGCAAAATGTGACCCTATCATAAAAAATGTAAAACCTCTCAAATAATGATATGCGGCCAATCCTGTTAGGAGACAACAAAGACATCTGTGGGCTGGCAGCACATTATAACAGTCAGACACAAGATAAGAGGCAGTGAGTGACAATATGTTGTTGGTCTGGTATACTTCAGCCCACACCCTCACATATTTAGCTATTTCAATTTGTTTATTTGCTATTGTTAACAACTTTTTCTATTGTAAAATCTTGCATTGGCAAAATGGTTGGCAACCTTGTGCCAATAAATCAAATTGTAAATGCTAATTGAGTAGAAGAAGGGGAGAGAGAGGTAGACTAGAGACAGGAGAGAGAGAATAAAGCGAGGGAGAGAAAAGAATGAGAGGTGGAGAGAGGGAAAGTAGATGAAGAGACAAAGGGAGGGAGTAGATGAAGAGAGAGGTATGGATGAAAAGAGCCATTGCCATGACAAATGGGCTACTGGGAAACAAGAACAACATTAGATCACAAATAATATTTATTTACATTGTCATTCATACTTAAAATATTTAAACATCTTTACCACACCGGATAGAGCTAATAAAATAACATCAGTAATATATTTATCCATTTGA
>JACXGJ010003204.1:0-56166 GCA_016801105.1 Esox niger | reverse complement strand
ACCAAAATAAACCACAACTACGTGCACAAACATTCAACATAAGTAGGTTCCCCAATTGGAGGCAATAACGAACACCTGCCTCCAATTGGGGAAACCAAAGCACATAGAGGTGGCTAGAGCCACCTATTTAGGCCATGTCCTGGCTATGGCCCCAGCCAGCGCAAAGATGGCTAGGGGCATAGCCAGGACATGACAATGTCCATGCAAACCAGACTTAAAGCAGTCATTGCCTGCAAAGGTTTCTGCAAAGTGTTAAAAATGAACATTATTTCTGATTGGGTTAATTTGTCCAATTAGATTTGAGCCCCTGTAAGTTAAAAGTCTGCACTTCACTGGTATCTCGGTTGTTTTATTTCAAATCCATTGTGATTGCGTACAGAGCCAAAATTATGAAAATTGGGTCTGGACCTAACTGATTAAAATATACACTGCTTTAAGAAATTAAGGGTACAAAAAATCATAACAGTATAACACCATGTCAATTAAACGTTAGGTATATCAATCAGTCCAGTTAGGAAGCATAACCTTTTTTTTTACCAAAATCACCTGTTTTTGAAAACAGGTGCACTGGAGCGGCAACAGCAAGACAACCGCCAAAAAGGGAATGGTTTTGCAGGTGGTGGCCACAGATAACTACTCTCTCCTTATTTTTCCTGACTGATTCATCTGAAGTTTTGCATTTTGCATATGTCCTTGTCATTACTGGTAGCATGAGGCGGTACCTGAAGCCCATTCAGGTTGCACAGGTAGTCCAGCTCCTCCAGGATGGCA
Source organism: Esox niger (assembly GCA_016801105.1). Classification (NCBI taxonomy): domain Eukaryota; kingdom Metazoa; phylum Chordata; class Actinopteri; order Esociformes; family Esocidae; genus Esox; species Esox niger. Next base: position 55,395 of record JACXGJ010003204.1, on the reverse strand, counting down.
CATCCATACGTGCTGTCACAAGGTTTGCTATGTCCCTTAGTACATTCTCAAGAGCATGGAGGAGATACCAGGAGGGAGGCCATTACACGAAGAGAGCTAGACAGGGCTGTAGAAGGACATCCACCCAGCAGCAGGACCGGAATCTGCTCCTTTGTGTGAGAAGGAACAGGAGGAGTGCCACAGACTGTCCAGGAGCTCACTGATGCCCTGATCCAGCCTGTGATTTCAATTGTTTACTTTCATTTTCAGTGTGACTTTGAATCCAGCCCTCAGTCAGTTGGTGATTTTAGTTTCCATTGACTGTTGTTACATCATTTTGTTTTCAACAAATTACACAATGTTCAGTCAATTTATTTTTATCTTTGATGTGTTTCTTTAATGATGTCTGATTCCTAAACATTTTTCTAGAAGTGTATAAATGATAAACATAGTTGTTCATATGATACACCAGGTACTGTTGTTGGGTTACACATATTCCTTATGACATAGTTGGAGCTCTCCAAATCAATCTTGATTCATGGATGGAATCATAGACCGCAGAGAAAAAAGCAAACATTGCTATGGTTCAATGGCCTGATGCTCTCATAAATATAGTTTTATGGCTAGTGAGTTGGGAGGCATCGAGACGTTTGGCGTGTACTCATAAACCTGTGTGTGTCAGAGCGTGAGCCTAATGCTTTATATCAGGAGTCATAAAGCAGTTTTAATTTAATTAGCTTATACAATTTGATGACCAATAGCTTGTCGATCAGGATTTAGTATGCGATCTATTCCCAATGTTGTCATTGATAAGAAAAACTGACTGCATGTATGCTATGGCTCTACATGTCTTGCATTTTTCTGTGGATAGTATTGTCTTTCTACTGTTGACATTCTTAGTCTTAGAAGTCAATGTAATGTATGACACCAGTCAAAACTGATAGCGATCCCCTCCCTCTCTTCCCCTCACACTCCCCACACACTAGCCCCTTCATCCATGGAATGAATTGAACATCCCGCTGTCCCTAATTCTTCCTACAACCTCTGGGCTAAGTGTTGTCTTGGGAACTCAGAGCAAAGCGGATGGAAGGGGGAGGGAGTGTAAAGAGGCTGTTGAACTACAGTCTACTGTCAGTAGAGACTTTCTGAATGAGGAATTCCTTGGAGGCGAAAGGAGAGGAAGGGGGGAGTGGAATAAGAGGCAGAGAGGAGGCAGAAGATCCATGGGTATCAAGATTTTTTTGTTTGTCTGCACCCCCTCGAGCCGACAGCCTGTGCTATTAGGTAAACCCAAACTGCAAACCAAGTCTCCTCTTCATATGCTAAGACCTCTGAAATCCTACCGGGATGGCGAGTTAAAAGTAGATTTACCACCAACCGTGATGTACCCCCTTATCCCCTACCCTATCCCCTCCATTTGCCCTCTTTGATATCCCACACGTTGCTGTTAACCACACTCCTTTTCCATTTCCTTCCCCATTCTTGCTGGTTTGATGAACTGCTGAATCCCAATGCTCCCTTATTTAAAGAGTTTATTTCTGCATACAGAAAATCTCAAAACAAGGACACCGTCACGACTATTGAGCTGTAATGATGTCCCCTCATTCGGTTTGAAAATCTACCAGTTGGCGCACTGCGACACATTTCTTCTCCTATATTTAATGTTGCCCTGGCTTTTAAACTACAGAGGAGGCACAATTAGAAATGTACCCCTGAAAAACAAAAGGAGAGATATTTTTGCAGCCACTGATGGTCAGAGGATGGTTGTAATAAACACAGTGGTGCTTTGAACCTGTGTAACACGCTGATTAATGTTGTCCACTCTGCCCTGTTTCTTATTTATTTGCTGGATTATTGAACCTGGGGGAATCGCAAAGAGCGCAGTATGATTGAACAGGCATTCAGAAGATGGATGCCAGTATGGGGATGAGGGATAAATTGCATAGCCCAGTCCCAGACATGCTCTCTGGCCATCCCCAACGTCCCCCGTCGCTCTCGGGTGATTCACACTGCAACATCTTCCCCCCATACCTCACCTCCACATGAAGTGGTTGTCCTATAAATCCCACTAACACAACAGTTGGTGATTAAATAGTCCCAGGCCCAGATCCTGCACCACACTCAAGCTTCATGCTAGCCCATAAATAGCCCCGGGCAAGTCCCAACACGTCACACTGACACTGGGGATAGGGCCTAGCCTGATGTCCCCTGTCCCTCTTACTCCCGTCAACCGCCCGGCTCGCTCTCCATTCCATCTGGGTTGCTCTAGAGTTGAGGCATCTGTTTCAAGGAGGTTGATTGGGTTCTAACATCTTTTCCCAAAAAATACTCTCTCCTCCCTCTCTCGGGCGGTGATAAGGGCTAATCCGCGCCTCACATTAAACTGTGACCGTGATCAATTAAAGCCTGCCTCGCCCTGATAGCTATCTCAACCCGCGGCAGCACACAGAGGAGTACTGGTGTTTGGGAGAGGGACGATGAGATGAGAGATACAGAGGGAGGAAAGTGGAAGGGGTGTTCTTTGAAAAGCCATCATTGTCCTCCACAGCCGTGTACCGGAGGTAGCAAGGGAGTGCGGTTTGCCGGCAGGCCGCAGGGAAAGCAGAATGCACACGATTGATTTTCATTGCTTCTTAACAGCCGTGAACGACAATAAAGAACAATGACAGTGATAATCACAAACATCCCTGCCAGCCTCCGCTGTATATAATGATTATAGATACCCATCATTATTATTCTGGTCCACATACAATAATAATTATTAAATTATTATTCAGCAAATGCATTGTTGTCATTATCATTATGAGTTACCTCATGCAATTCTCTGTTGTTTCGGGGACTGGCTGGGTTTCAATTGCCATCCCTTCGATAATAAAAAGAATAATAAGAATAATAACAATACATGGGATTTAAAGTTAATTTTAAGAAACCCAGCGGCACCGCACAGCAAGAGAAGTAAAAACAAGGATAAAACAAAATTGTCAAATGAATGGTTAGCCAAGACATTGGCATGGGAGGGAAAGAGATTGGCAATGTTGAGGTTTGATCCTGGAATGGAAACTGAGCGCTGGCATTTCGGATTGGGTGGTGTTGAGAGACTGAAGAGGAGGTGTGGGAAAGCAATGAAAGTAGGAAGGGGGCGGGGTGGAGGATAGCGAGGAGGACAGGAGTGAGTCTGGCCTGTCACCAGGCTGCTGACAGGCCGTCTGTCACATCAGCCAGTGGGATTGTGGGATTGTCAGCTTTGCGGTTGTGTTGGTGTACACCAACAGGACAGGATGCAAACATTATTAAAAAAACAACCAGCTCATTTTCCCCAACATTCATCCCTTCCCACTTCTCAGCTTTTCTCATCTGCTGATTTCAATCACTCTTCCTCTCTGCTATTTTGTTCCCTGGAGAGGTGCAAATTCAAGGTGCTGTGGAATCTTTGAGGTTAGGAGGAAAAGACTGTGCATACCCGCAGGGCTTTGACAGCAGAGGATAAGAAGGGAAGAGGAAGAGAAACTAAGTGTCTGGGAGGAAATGAACAAGCCTAAGCACCCATGGCTGATACCAATGCCAATTTACCCCATCGTTTTCAAGCAAACAAGTGACCCAAAGAGGTGTGACACTAGATCCCTGGCCTCTTCGTGTCAAAAACAAAAACAGGAAATTAACCATCTGGTGGAGCTTTTCAATCATTTCTCCCTTCCCCCCTACACACCCAGCCCTCTTCAATCTCCAATCTTGTGTTTTTTGCGTTTCTGTCAGTGCTGCTTCAATTACACACCGCAGCTTATGTCTAGGCTGGATTACACCGGCTCACTGTTCCTGGCTATGTGCAGTGCAGACTTGTGCATGTACTCTGTACCAAATCAATCAATAAGACAACAAAAGATGTGGATTCAACGTACATTTGTACATGTAAAAACACAGGTTCAGTTAGCAATTTTGCGCTCAATAGTCCCCAATTCAGAAGGCCCTAACAGGGGTGATCCACCCAAAACCCTATATTCCTGTGATATACATGGTTAAATAATGCAAATGTAAAACAACAATACAGTATGTGTTGCCAAATTTCTCAGCTGTTTGTGGTTATAAATTAGCAAACCATGTGAAATTTGCTGTCTCGAGTTAACTACAAAACCCAAAATGCTTGGGCTCTCCAGATACAGTGGTTAGGTGGTTAGAAAACATGTACATTGTGTATTTTGAGGGGGGAAAAAACGTTATATTAGAAAAAAAATCCCATATTTATACTGAGCTGTGATATGGGACAGTTTGGTTTAGTCAGCATTGTGAAGTCAAATACATAAAAAAATGAATAATTTGCAAAAGTTTAAACGGCTTGTTTAAAAAAAGGTTTGCAAGTAAGCCGTTTGTTTGGTGTCATGAATCAATGTCAGTTCCATTTTGTTGAGCTTCTGCACAATCCTAATCCGGCTTTGAGGAATGCCTGGTGGGGGTCATTCAACACAGCCATTGCCCCCCACCCAAACCATAACCAAACTCAACACTGCCCAAAGAACAGTCCTGAATAGACCTACCAGCCAATAAAAAGTCATGTCTAATACAATTCATGGTCCAATTTGACTGAACTCACTACCAGAGTAACAAAACAAAAGGAATAAAAAAAGTAAAATATTCAGTAAAAGTGCATACAAAGCCGGCATAGGCAAAATTGGTAAATTCTGCATCAAGCACAGCACATTGAACAGTCAAGGCATGTTGGGTCAATGGGTCAAAATGGGTCAATTCTGCATCATGTACAGTCAAGGCATGGCATGAAAACAACAGCAATTAGTTTTCTTTACAATTGTGTTTGTGGATGAGCAGTATTTCCTAAATCATGTTCTCAGTTTATTTTTCAACAAAGACAGCCATAAAAAAGATTGCTGTCCACTTGCTTTGGACACCGGCAAAGAATATCTGTACTGCAATGAAAACCATTATCTGTTTGGGTAAAGTGAGCATGGCTTTTCTATGACTCTAAGATTGTTCATGGTAATAAGTCATTATTCACTGTATCCAATAATGCCATATGACTTCAAACATAACTGTCCTTATAGTCAAACAGTATTAACTAAGTTAATAATCGTTCAATGGAAAGTACCACAGACATAAAAGGGCAGATCTAGTTTACTAGTGATGAGCAGTTTGCAAACTCCTCTTTTTAACAACTCTTGTTACTGACTCAGTTTAATTTATTTGTTGGTTTGAATATCTGAGACCAATGAGTTCTTCAGAGGGATCACTGGCAGGATTTATAACCGGTCCTTGAGCTAAGTGCTTTGACAACAACTATTTGTTTAATGTATGCAGAACATAAATGATCAAGCTGCAGGCAGGTGCAGAGAAGAAAAATGCATATTTAGAACTGACACTTTCAACACAGTAATGATTGCAGTTGATTGTTAGAAAACACACAGCAATGTAAAGAATATTTTTTTGTACATTTAAACTATTTAGCAGATGCTCTTATCCAGAGTGATTAAATGTGATGCATGCATTTCTACTGTACTGGCCACTGTGGGAATCAAATGCACAATTCTGGAATTGGATGTGCCATGCTCTACCACCTTTAGAGCCGTCATACAAAAGCAGTTCACAAAATGTATCCTGGTAGCAGGCACAACTAGACCTAATTTAAAATATATCGAAAATACTCTTAAAGTGCATGCCTAGCAAACTAGACACTAGTGTATTAGTCCTCTGGCTCAGTTGTGCACCGGGCCTCCCGCACCTCCTTCTCTGGTTGGAGCAGGTTTGTGCGGATCTGTGAAGGGAGTAGTACACAGCATGTATAAGATCTTCTGTTTCTTGACAATCTCTCACATGGAATAGCCTTAATTCCTCAGAACAAGGATAGACGGACGGGTTTTAGAAGAAAGTTGTTTGATTCTTGTTATTTTGAGCCTGTAATCGAACTCACAAAGGCTGATGCTGAAGATCCTGAACTTTTCTAAGGAAGGACAGTTTTTTTTCTTCTTGAAACAACACAACCGTTTTCAGCAGTGCTAACATAATTGCAAAAGGGTCTTTTAATTATCAATAAGCCTTAACAAATGATAAAGAGGGATATTAGCAAACACTGGACTGATTTTGGCTGATGGGCCTCTGTACGCCTATGTAGATATTCCACTGAAAAGCAGCTACAATAACCATTTAGAACAGTAACAATGTCTGCTATTTTCAGGTACTTAGAAAGGTCCTTGTTTCTGGAGCCATAGTCAGAACCGGGCAGAAAGTGGTGCCTCTAGACACCTCTAATGCCATTTTAGTTTCCCCAATTGGAGGCAGGTGTAGAATTGGGGAACCGATTTCTGTTCAATGTTTGGCCTTTTGTGTCTGTGCTACCTGCTCAACATGTGATCGGTTACTGCCTTGTTCGTCCACATTAAAACTATGTATTTCTACTATCTCATCTGTGCGCCTGTGTCCTGCCGCCACAACTGTGACAAGTATCTATATATATTGCGTATGAAAATATGTATATGCAGCTCTGAAAAAAAATTAAGAGGCCACTACAAATTCATAGGCATTTTACTATTCATAGGTATGTGTTTGGGATAAATGATAAAATATACATCTAGAAACTTCTGACAACATTACTCCCAAATTCCAAATATAAATATTGTCATTTAGAGCATATATTTGTAGAAAATAACAACTGGTCCAATTTATCAAAAAAATACCTCAAATAATGCAAAGAAAACACATTCATATTCAACTTTCAACAACAAAATAGTAATGTTTCAACTTGGGAAGAGTTCAAAAATGAATATTCGTTGGAATAACCCTGATTATTAATCACTGCTTTCATGCATCTTGGCATGCTCTCCACCAATTTGTCACATTGCTGTTGGGTGATTTTATGCCACTCCTGGCACAAAGATTCAAACGGCTCGGTTTTGTTTGATGGCTTGTGACCATCCATATTCCTCTTGATAAAATTCCAGAGGTTTTACCTTGTACTTGGCTTGTTTCATGCTTCTGTCGCAAAGACAAATCTGCCCGATTCCAGCCTTGATGAAGCATCCCCAGATCATCACCGATCCTCCACCAAATGTAACAGTGGGTGCGAGACACTGTGGCTTGTAGGCTTCTCCAGGTCTCTGTTTAACCATTCGATGACCAGGTGTTAGGCAAAGCTGAACATTTTACTCTTCAGAGATGACATTACTCCATTCCTCTACGGTCCAATCCTTATGGTCTTTTGCAAACTTCATCCTGGCTCTTCATTGCTTCTCATTGATGAAGGGCATGTTCTAGCTTTGCACCACTTCAGCCCTGCCTCTAGGAGCCGGTTTTGAACCGTCCTCGCCGTACACTTCACCTCAGCTGCTGTTTGCCATTCTTTTTGTAGGTCACTTGATGTCATCCTACGGTTGTTGAGTTCCAATTACTTGACACTCTCGGTCAGGGGGATAGTTGTTTTCGCCCGCTGTCAGTCAGTAGCTTTGTTGTCCCCAATGTCTGTTGCTTGACCTTGTTCTTATGAACCGCCCATCATTGACATTTTCAGGATAGAAGCACCCTGATGCTCACTGTATCCCTCTGCCAGTAAAGCCAGAATTGAACCCTTCTTTTCCTCACTCAAACTCTTTTGGTCATGCTTAATAGTTATTTTTTCATTCAAATTACCTTAGAGGTTCTACTTGCACAGTTTTTGCCATACAGCTGGTCCTATTCCAAGATAGTCATGTGTTTTTTATACTTTTCCTTATTAAATTTGACTTGGTTCAAGTAATCACCTAACCTGTACTTCATTAAGTAAAATGATGTGTGCCTGTGTTGGAATTTAACAGACACTGGAATGGAATGGCTGCCCTACATGTAAAGATGCTGTTTAAGACAAATTGGGAGTGGTCTATTAATATTTTTCAGAGCTATACATATATATATACAGTCCCCTCCAAAGGTATTGGAATCGGAAGGCAAATTCCTTGGTTTTGATGGTCACTGAAGACATTTGGGTTTATGATGAAAAGACGAGTATGAGAAAAGAGTTCAGAATTTCAGCTTTAATTTCCTGGTATTCACATCTAGATGTGCTAAACAACTTAGGAAAAATCACCATTAGAATTAGACCACAACACTTTTAGGTAAGGGTTGAATTCGAAAATCAAAGTAAACAACTTAAATCAGAGGCGGTTCCAACTTGTGTGAATTTCATCATGGCAACTCATAATGTGACTCAGTAGTGTTTATGGCCTCCACATGCCTGTATGCACTCCCGACAACCTCTGATGAGATGATGGATGGTGTCCTGGGGGGTCACCTCCCAGACTAGGATCAGGGTATCCGTGAGTATCGGGACAGTCTGTGGCGCTACTTGGTGGAGTCAGATGCACCGGTACATAACGTCCCAGAGGTTCTCAATTGGATTCACGTCTGGGGAATGTGAGCGCCAATCAATGGCATCAATGCCCTCTTCATCCAGGAACTGTCTACACACACTGGCCACATGAGGCCGGGCATTGTCCTGCACCAGGGGGAACCCGGGGCCCACTGCACCAGCGTGAGTTCTGCCGATGGGTCTGAGGATTTCATCCTGGTACCTAACAGCTGGCAGGGCACTGTTGGTTAACATATGGAGGTCTGTGCAACCCTCCAAGGATATGCCTCTCCAGACCATCACTGACCCACTGCCAAACCTCAAATCTCAATGTGAACCTGTTCTCATCTGAGAAGAAAATGGGGCACAAATGGCAGACCTGTCAATTGTGGTGCTGCACGGTGCTGGGCTGTGAGCATAGGTCCCACTAGAGGATGTCGGGCCTGCTGAAGGTAATTTTGTAGGGCTTTGGCAGTGTTCCTGTTGAGGAGCATATACCATATATACTGGTCGTGCTGCTGAGTTGATGCACTTCTGCAGCCCTGTCCAACTCTCCTCGTGTAATGGCCCTTCTCCCAGTATCTCCTCCACGCTCTTGAAACTGCACTTGGAGACACAGCAAACCTTCTTCCGATAGCATGTATAGGTGTGCCATCCTGGAGGACCTGGACAACTTGTGCACACTGAATGGACTGTAGCTACCATCTCATGCTACCAGTAGTGACACTAGAAAAATGCAAAACTATAGAATAATCAGTCAGGAAGGATAAGGAGAGAGCACCTGTCTGTGTCCACCCCCTGCAAAACTATTTCCTTTTGGGGGTTGTCTTGCTGTTGCCGCTCCAGTGCACCTGTGTCACTTTTATTTGCACCAAAACAGGTTACATTGATGCACAATCATTTATGCTTCCTAACAGGACAGATTGATATCCCTATTTAATTACCTTTGTGTTATACTGTTATGATTACGTGTTCCATAATTTTTTTGCAGTATATATACACAGTGCCCCTAATTAAGTTTACTGTTGCCAATGACTGGAATGAATTGTAAAAAAACCTTATGCCTGAGGCTTTCATCTCACCTCACAAAAATAAACTACACAGGCTGCAATCTGAAAATTGCACCTGCTGAAACCCACAAACTTGCTGTGTATGCTTCCCACTCTATTTAGTCTAATTTAATGTTTATTTGTTTATTACTTGTACATAGTGTTTTAGGATCAGTGTTTGGTTCTTTTACATTTTATTCGTATTTATGTTGTTCTGTATACCATTGTGTCTTGAATTTTAATTCAATTTGACCACACTGCAAATATATTTATCATGTTTTAAGGTAAAAAATCTAAGCATCATTAAAACCAGTGGCATTGTTAGGCTTGGGCAACCAGGGCTATATCCCTAGATCTTATATGAATTGCCCCGGATCTCAAATTGACTGAAACAAATAAATAGCCCCTGATCTATTCATCTGTAATTCCCATCACACATTATGTCAATGTATACGCGTAGGCCGCTAGCATGTACATACCAGTATTCTTCAACTTCAATTCAAGTACAAATGGTAATCCTAAATGTGTATTGAAGGCACATTGAAGGTGCAAGGTAGCATGTGCAACTGAAATGCAGGGATAGCAGCAGTGGGGTTCCCAAGGTAGTCATGTACATGTACAACAGAAAATGTCCTTATCAGACTATGCAAAGCAGTGTCAGAGTCCAGTAGTACAACGGGAGTAGTGCAACAAGGTCCCTGAGAGACAGTACTAAGTTGGGGGCAGGTGAGTTTGGTGTTATGCAGATTTACAGTAGCTGGAAAGAAAATGTTTGTGAGCTTCCTGGTGCAGGAAGGAAGAGACCTGTACCACCTGCCTGATGGTAGGAGGGCAAACAGTTTGTGGCATGGATGCGAATGGTCCCTGATGATGCCACGCACCCTATGCAGACATCACTTGATGGCTGGAAGTTGTGCACCAGTGAAGGGTGGTTTTCACCACCTGTTGCAGGGCCTTCCTTTTGGCCACGGCGCAACCACCCAATCACATTGTGGCACTGTTAGTCAGAATGCTCTCAATTGTGCAGGGGCAAAAATTAACAAGGATATTGCGGGACAGGTGACCTTTTTTAGCCTCAACAAAAAGTACAGGCGCTGCTGTGCCTTGTTGACCCAGGCTGCGGTGTTGAGAGTCCAGGAGAGGTCATCTGAGATGCGGACAGCCAGACATTTGAAGCTGGACACACGCTCCACCTCAGTGCCATCGATGAGAACTGGGACATGACCGCAGCCTTTAGACTTCCTGTAATCTACAACGAGCTCTTTGTTTTTCTTTGCATTGAGGGCCAGGTTGTTATCAGCACACCATGCCGCCAGGCACTTGACTTCCTCCCTGTAGGCTGACTCATCATTATCACTAATCAGGCCTACCGCTGTGGTGGCTTCTGCAAACCTGATGATGACATTGGAAGTGTGTACAGGAACACGCACATAGGTGATACTGCTACATATTTGAATATCAAATCATTTTTCTTGTTTTTTTGGCAGAGTATTTTACTTATTTCAGGCAAATATCCCCTCAGATATTGTTACATATATTTTTTAAGAGACATTTTTTGCAATGCAGTTCATAATTGGGCACTGGTACTCAGTCAATCTGCCTTGTTATTATTATTCAAAATAATAATTGTACTGATTGTAATAATAAATTAAATTAATATATTAAATTATGTAATTTTTGCAGGATAATAACTTGAAGGCCAAAGTTACAGTCCAGGTTGACCTGTGCTTTAACATCAATCAATCAATCAAATTTATTTTATAAAGCCCTTTTTACATCAGCAGTTGTCACAAAGTGCTTTCACAAAACACCCGGCCTTGCATCTAATGCCAGGTAGATTGATCATTGTGACAGAATCTTATACATCTGGTGTATGTTATTTGATTAAATGTATGTTACTGTTGTTAAAATCTGATTAAAAAAAACAAACAAACATGCAAAACTACTTCTGAAGTTGACTCACCAAACAAATGCTGAATCATTCATTACAAATATTGCCTTTTTATTTTATTAAACTGTTTGAATAAAGCTGTTTGAATGAATAGATCACAGTTTAGATGGTTTAACTTATTTTACATTTTGAAGCTCTAAAACAATATGAATGAAACATGAATAGGATTATTCAGTGGACATTTTTTATTCCTTATCCAAAAGACAATACTATATCTTGGCGCACAATCACAGGATAAGATACATATGTTCGTTGCGGGCACATCCTAAGCGGGAACAAAGAATTTTTACTTTCTTACTTTATGGCTAGTTGACAATGTTATTATACGTAAATAAATATATATATTTTAAAGTTTTGCTTTGGATGTGTCACTACTATGACCTAGTTTATTAAGAAAGGGTGGAATGTGGCCAAGGCAAGGGAATCAAAGGAAGATTTACTCTCACAGTTCGCATACCACAGTTATCAAATCTTCCTAAGCCAGAGAGCCAGATGATCTGATTGCTGGCCAGCTATAGGCGCTGAGTAAGGAAATGGGCCAACTTTCGCTGATATGATCACCTGGTTGGACAAAATCCATGCTGGCCTGATTTATGATGCCTGATTGGGATACTTCAGTCTTGAGAACATGTAGGGGTGTAGTGGTTTCTTATTTTTCTCTATGCTGCCTTCAGCATGATACGTGTCTCTGTGTATACATGAAAACACAGTCCTTAGTTATATCTGTGGTAGAATTAATTGTGACTAGCAGGTGTAATAAAAAAAGTAACTTGGAAAAAAACAAACCATTGCTCGAATCTGTAAAAAAAACTTCACAAATATAAATCAATACTAACATCAACTGCTTTAAACCAAAGCACATTACATATTTTTTAAACAATATTATTTGATAGCATATTAATGCAGGTCTATTGGGAAGGCCAGTCATTTATATAAGGTAGCTTCTAGCAATTTTGTGATTCCAGTTGGGTGAGAGATCTGGTGTGGTTGGGTGACACATCAATTATTACCAGACAGAACTTCCTTTATGATATAGGACCTCCGTTGTATTTGGGAGGAAGTTGTGGGACTTCCTGTATGATGGACACATGGCCGTAATTATAATACAAATATAATATAAACGTCCTCATTATTTATATACGGTCAAAGTGTAACCACAATATATTCATATAAAAAATCAATAAAAAATAAATATGCTATGCTACAACTGGCAACCATGCACCGCCGTCCAAAATAATAATTAGCAAATGTAATCATAACTAAACAAATTGCATTATTACTTCAATTATTATTATGGTGTACTGAAGTTATGCATGTAGTTTGCCGTACCCCAACAGAAGCCGTTGCTCAGGTAAAATCAAGAAATGTCAAACAGTCTCTCTATTTAATTTTTTTTTATTGTATTAAAAAGTTGAAAACTAAAATGTAACGTGTTACGTAGACTATATCACTGTTGATTGTGATAGTTTAAACGACAATTCCAATATGTCATTTTACACTGGAACTGCAGCCTAATTGTGGAAATAATATTTTGCTAAAGAGTCAGTAATTGTATGCGGAAACAAATGTTTTTTGGTGAAAACAGGCCGATTTGTGATTGCTAATCAATCAACTATCACTAACATTAGTTATTATAGCTAAGTTATCTGGAAAATTAATTAGACACCCATTCACCAAGTGACCAATAATGGTGCTCATGGGTGTATTCAACTAACTTTAATGTCTTTATTAAGTTATATTTGTCAGAAAGCCCATGTGAAGTCTAAGTAATGTGTCAGTCATTTATGTTGCACTGCATGTGTAATTCATGTAGACAGTAGTAGCTTTCAGTGACTGCATACTCATACAGTATACTGTATAGCTGTACTTGCTTATGATAAATTGAATTATTAATGTTTGTTTTATTAAAGTGCAAGCAGTTTGATTACAGTCAGCTTTCCTTCATAGTGATTGTCATTATGAGCAAGAGGAAGGGTGGCAGTGACATTCGTCAGTTTTTGGACAGCCTCAGACAAGTTGAGAGCTGTGAGAAAATGTGTGCCAGTCAGATGATAGAACCATACAGTAGTACAAGAGATGAGTCTATGTTTCTTGATATAATATTATAATAATAATTATTGCCATTCAGATCAGAAATAGCTAGTAATCCATTCCTGAACGTCATGGTAAGAAACATCGCTTGTTTACTGATAATATTCATTTCATGTTCAATCTGGTGCATTCAGAGAGAGAGAGGGAAAGGAGCAAATATTGATGACTCATTTATTATCACCATGTTGATATTGTTCTAACAACATCATAATAAATGTTGGCACAACTGAGGTTAGCTTTAGGTAGGTGCTACTGTGGTTAGGTTTAGGTCAAATGGTGTGGGGCAGGGGAATATTCTTTGGACTGGGTTAACCAACTAATTACAGGTCAGTTGCAATGATGGTCCTGGAGCAACATTAGGTATGGTGTCTTAGGAATGTCAACACATCGCTATCAGATTGCGCAAATACTGATGGGTAAGAAATTCCTGAATTTACCATTTCTTAATTAGTGATTGAACAGTACTGACTGGCATTTGCAAGGCTTTGGATATATTTTTATATACTTTTCCATCTTTAGACAGTTCCATAACCTTGTTAAACACGTCTTTTGACAGTTATTTTCTGCTCCCCATGGCTCAGTATCTAGCCTGCTCAGTGCATCCACATGAGAGCTAACAAACTCATTGACTATTAATACACAGACATTAATTGAAATTTAAAAAGCCACAGGTTTGGGAAATTAACCTTTAATTGCCATTTTCACATGTGTGTCACCTTGTGTGTCTGTAACAAGGCCAAACATTCAAGAGAATGCAAACTTTTGATCAGGGCCATTTGGCTGATTTCTGTTATCAATATAATTTAAAAGGAGCTAAACAACTGTGATACTATATGGCTTCATATGATCACTATCTTTAAATAAAAGAAGTTTTCTAATATTTGTCATTTTCAAAATCAATACCAACATTTCAAAATTTCTGCCAGTGTATGCAAACTTATGAGCATAATTGTGTATATCTAGGGCTCTGTGTGTCGGAAAGTGGCGATGACCTGCGTGTTCCCCAGGCCCCACTGATTTGATTGATGTAGGTGTCTCAAATGTTTAGATATTTACAGATATTCTAGTGATATCTGCCTTGTTAGGGCACCCCACCTCCGCAAAATGACTGCAAATAGCACATTCCGGGAATGCATTTACTGTAATGTCTTATATTACCTAGTTCGCAAGATTCTGTTGACCACTGTAAAAACTAATCTTGTGGCACGCACAAACAAAATGGAATCAGACAACACATAGTGACATGTACAAATTCAATCAGGCCCATGTGATGTTTGACTCTCATCGATAAAAGACTGATAAAAACATTATTGTATACTATACAGTACGCTGGCAGACAGATCCCTAATTAGCAATCATGATGAGCAAGCACATGTTGTAGTAACCATGCTGTGTTAACGACAGTAGCCATATGTAATGAGGAAGATTGCTAGCCACAGTTCTCAGTAGTTAATTCCCACAAGCACTCTTAACGTGCTCCCTCTACAATATTTGACATACTAGATTGTGTAATTTAGCGCACTGAACTCACACCCATGCTCCTTCTATCCAATTATATGTGTGAAAAATCTTACTGACCAAAAAATGCCTCAAACATGATACAAAACCAACTATAGGTCCCCCAGGGTGAATTGCCCCTTTAAGACAAAGTGCTTTATAACACCAGAATTAGTGGCGACTGAGCTGCTGACAACCTCAAGTATACTTAACTCCTCAGGAGTATTAAAACATAATCCTTAGATAAAACAAACATAGTTTGATGTAACCTGAACAAGAATTACATGCAGGCTCTATCAATAATCAATCAACTGCTTGCATTTAACATAATTATTGTATGAAAAACACATTTGGGTGTTCTATTGCTGCCTTTTACATGCATTGAAAACCAAACGGTTTTCAAAACACTTGTACAAATCTGCCCCAGTATTCAAATAAGAGAACCACTACTACTTTTTTTTCTTTACACAGTCATGGTGTTGTGAGACTTCATTTGATTGTGTACCTCAATCAAATGATTCTAGTTTTTGGTGATGTCAAATGCAATTGTTAGCAAGCTAACATTAATCACTGAGTGGTCAAGAATGTAATTTTTTTTATCCATAAACAAGATCTTTTAAATATGTATCCTTTGTAGCTGTAACTATTAAATAATGGTTATTACAATATTAAAAGTTGTTTAAAAAAAATGTCTCACTGATTTTGAGAGACAGCCTTCACAATAAAGCCCACAGATAAAGGCTCTCATCAGCTTTCTTAAAGGAAGATATATAATTTCCAATGCTAACTATAAACATCTTGGTGAACCAACAGACTATCGACCAAACAATCGACCAGTCAACTAAATGGTGTCAGACCTAATAAATAGGTTCCCAAGATTCTGCTGATTTATGATAGTTATCATGATCCACAGGTTTCTGTAGGGTGTTAAAGGAGAAATGTGGAGTAGCTACATCATTTGTGGACATATAAATCAATGAAATTTGCCCATTGCATCTTGAAGAATATAACTTCAAGTCAATTTATATTTTGTGTTAACTAACATTATGGCCTGATTTTGCAGACGGCTTAATCTGTGTCTGGGAATCCGACCCTATAGCTGAAAAACATGGTTCCGACTATAATTTAGATTTAACAATGGATGATGAGTACTGGCATCCATAGGTCTGTCTATAGGTTTTCAGAGTGGTTACATTTCCTAGCCCCATCCCTTAGCTTTAAACAGTAGCAAAAATAATCCTTTTATAGTTCAAAAGCATTTAGACCTGCACAACTTGTATGTCTGTGTATGTAAGAGCCAAAGTTATCTGTTGCCTTCCTATCTCAGACTAACCTGACACCAGTCGGGTATTTGTCGTATGATTTCATGATGAAGACAAGGGCTTAATTACAATCTGTTTCAATTGTGCCAACATATCAGCAGGGGAGTAGGGGAATGTTTCAAAGAACTGCCTTGGCCTTGTAAAGCACGGTATGGCTTGTTATATTGTTATGTGGCGGTTTGTTTTCAGAGGAACATGTTACTTGGTTCCAGAAGAAAGACACAGTCCGTTTCTTTACGTCAGCGGCTTTCATCAAGCTAAGTATTTTTTTGGTCAACTGTGACTAACATGACATCACTTTAGAGCGTGTGTCATCATGCAACACAATGTATCACCTTTTGTAAAGCACAGGATTCTGTCAAAGTTGGCACACAGATATGCCACATTTATGATCTTGTACAGTCAGCAGATGTCATCAAGGGCTTCAGCAATCACATCAATGGTTTAGGAACCATATATATGGAACTAAAATTGGAACTAAGAGGTAATTGTACATTCTGTATTGTTTGAAGATGTTATTCATTAAGGCTACGAAGTTTCTCTGACAACTTATCTCCTGATTAGCCTATCAACTATAATAGACTATATAGCGGATGGTATAATGCTGTGACAATACTTAATTCAAACCTAGTTGAAGGCATATTTCAGTGTTCAGATGCTACACCTAATTTTCTATTTTCTTTTAGTGTTGAAGCATTATCCAGCATCATCCAGATGCTTCCATATCAGAGATTTATTTGACTGTCTAGCTGCTTGCACAAGCCATATAATTCAGCGGCCAGACACAGCAAAATAAATGCTTCAAAACATCCCCCACAATAAATAACATAACAATCTAATGTCCTTGAGGTCGATAAAAGCAGGTAATGCGGAAGTAGTGGGATGTTTAAAAAATTAATTATTTTCTGCCTTTCTCTAATCCCACTATATCAACTGCACCTCCAGACTCCACCAGCTTTGGTCTTGGGAAAAGTCGTTTTTATTAGGTCTGTTGCTGTGCTCTGTGCAGAGTTTGCCATTGCAGAGTGGTGAAGAAACTCTTCTAACAAGGTTAATCTGGAGGGGAGCAGAAGAGTGTAAGCATACTTGAATCATGATTCTGCTAATTGACAGAGAAGCAGGTGTGATTAGAACTCAGAGTTCTGAGTATTGAAGTAATAATGCATTTTACATGTGTAAAAGGTGTAACCACTAACTATATCCTGAAACCACTGGATGTATTGTGGACACAGTCCTTTCAAACATAAATGTGACCCTTTACATACTGCATTTGGACACATGAGTATTTGACTTAAATTTCAACCACATTTATTAATATCAATCAATCAATCACATTTATTTCATAAAGCAATTGTCACAAAGTGCTTATACAAAACATCCAGCCTTAAATCCCAAGGAGCAAACAACAGAAGTGTTGAACTTTGGTGGCTTAGAAAAACTCCCTGAGAAGACCAAAATTTAGGAAGAAATCTAGAGAGGAACCAGGCTCAGAGGGGTGACCAGTCCTCTTCTGGCTGTGCCAGGTAAACATATTAGTCCAAATTTTAATCGATACTCGATGCATGTGGGCTGAGCCCAGAGTCTATTTAAACCTAGTCCAGATCGGAGGCAGGACCAGATGGACAAGGACAGGGACCAACAGGGAGGAAATCAATCCACCCGCATTGCCACGCATCAACCAAAGTGACACCCACCAACCGCAATCATCCTGAATGAGGGCCGAGTATTGCCAGCAGAGTAGAGCCCAATTGCACAAGTGTGCAACAGAGAGACAGCAACAAGCCAGTGACTCCACCCCCCAAATGGCATTGTAGGGAGGGCATCCCAATGGCGATGAGAGCCCACCTGGCAAGACAGCAAGGATGGACAGTATCAGGCCTTTCTGGTCACCTTCATGCCCCTATGCCAGACTACACTTAATCATAGACCAGACTGGACCGATTAGTCTTTAGTAGACACTTGAAGGTTTGCACTAAGTTTGCATTTCTAACTTTAATTGGCAAATCATTTCACAGTAGTGGAGCTCTGTGAGAGAAGGCCCAACCTCCAGCTGTTTGTTTAGAAATTTCATGTACTATTAAAAGGCCTGCATCGTGCGATTGAGGTTACGTGCAGGTATGTATGGCTGGATCCTTTCGGTGAGATAAGTGGGAGCAAGTCCATGTATTGATTTATAGGTTATCAATAAAACCCTAACAGGCAGCCAGTGTAAAGAGACTAGTACTGGAGTAATGTGTTCAAAAATGTTTGTTCTAGTTAGGATTCTAGCAGCCGTGTGCAGCACTAATTTAAGTTTATTTATTGATTCATCACGGTAACCGGAAAAAATAACATTGCAGTAATCTATTCTTGAAGTGACAAAAGCATGGATTCGTTTTTCTGCATACATTTTTGATAGAAAGTTTCAGATTTTTCATTGTTTTGAAGATAAAAATAAGCAACTCTCGAGATATATTTTACATGTTAATCAAAGGAGAGGTCAGGGCCAAGGGTAACACTGCGATTTCTTACAGTTTTAGGGATAATAAAGGTAACCCAAACTAACAAAGCACATACAAATAAGTCAACAGTGAAACCATCAACACAGGTAAAATAAACAGAAAAAACATGTCCTTACCCAGTAAAAGTTAGTACACCCCCATCTTTACCATCACATAAAATTACTAGAATAACAGTCAGGTGCAGAAAACAACTGCAAATGATTAGAAAATCATTAGAGAGTAATTCTGGAGAGTCCATGCATCTGTCTATACAATTCTTTTCTGAAAAGAAATTCATAAAATTGGTCTGGTTTTGTCTTATCCATTTGGGCGTGTGATAACATATTGAGCCAATATCAAAAATCAAAAGGGCATCAGAATAAATATTACTGGGATGGAATCAAATCCATTTCCAAGCAATTTGAAGTACATCATTACCCCAAGCAGCCTACATAAAAAAGGTGGTTCCACCAAATTCTGTCTTGATCTGACAAAAGCGGCTCACAGAAGTCTGTAAGAACCCCAGGTTAACATCCAGATCCTACAGGCCTCTCTTACCACAATCACTGTTGAAGTAATTGAGTCAACTGTCTTAAATGGTTGGCACAAACTTGGCCTGCATGGAAGATCAGGTAGGATAAATCAACTGCTCTGAAAAGCTTATCGAAATACGACTGTTCGTCAGACAACACCTGAGTAAAGAACAAAACATCTGGGACAATGTGCTTTGGACAGACGAGTCAAAGGTGGAGTTGTTTAGCCGCAATGCAAATGCCAGATTTGGTGAAAACAAGAATTATTTGTTTAACTAAGTTACCTATACCAGTCAGTAAAGCTGAGGGGAAGATTACATATCATTATATCAAAATATATATAAGAAAATAAAACTTTCCATGGGGTGTACTTAATAATAATACATACATGCAGAAAAAAAGGCTAATCATGTCAGAAATATTAAACCAACACGAGAGTAATGATTAAAAACAGGATAGTAGCTGTTTAAAAATGTCTACTGCCTTGGTTGCAAAAGTGTGCACACCCCACAACGAATAATTTGTGGACGCGCCCTTTGCTTGGGTTATAGCAGTAAGTGTGTTTGGATAGGTCTCTATCAGCCTAGCACACTGTACTGTACATTTACTCCATTTCACCATTAGACAGATAGTGTGGCCTCTGCAAAGGTTTAATAACCCTTCTCAAAGCCCCAGAATACTGGTCAATCGGTCAAAGTGTTCCAGAGAATAGCGTATGTCGTTGAGTACAAAACCTCAAGCTCACGCTTAATGCGCATCAAACTCAATATCAGCTATAACAGCATTTGATTATGGATATAACCTTGGGTGCCCGAAGGAAGGGAAAGAAATATGACACTATGGGGAATAATCATGCGCACCTTAACAAGGAATTATATCACACCTTTCGGGGCCAAAAATGTCTTGAGTCTGCATGAAAGTTATAATATTGCTTATGGATTTAATTATATTATTATAAATACAACTATCATTTGCTGTTGACACCAGGATATGACTTAAGTTAGCCCCCAAAGTGGTGAGATGCTTGGACTGCAAGCACAGTGCATTCACAGCCATCCAGTGGCTAATGAGACTCGAAACCTCACAGGACCGGATTCCTGTAATGCAATAATAATGACCACAATTTATCCAATGTGTTTTCTGATGTAGCAACAGTAACCTAGTGGGCAGCAGCTTTGGCAAAGGGCAAATTGAGGAATATCCTCAGCAATCAATAACCTTGTTCATCCATTGTTGTTCATATGAGGTTGTTCTCTTTTAAAATGGTACCACTTGTTACCTCTTTTACGTTTTAGTTACAATTATTCAGGAGGGGTAAACTTGATGAATCTCAAGGCATTCAGGGAGTAATCCTACAAAAGGTTTTACAGGACAAATCAATGCTCCAAAGCACAACTAAGACAGACAAGGTGCTCTATGGGGCAGATAGTGTAAATGATTACACTATCTGTGAACACAGTGGATGGACCCCATCCTACAACAAAAGTGAGAAGTATTATATTACAACTACAGTATGACAGATGCAAGTTAAGCTTTCTGGGAAACAAATTTCAGCTATGGCAACTACTAGTATAAGGACATGTGATGCAAGTGACAGTGAACATGTTGTAGATTTAGATATAGTATGTTTTTCATGTTTGTGTGTAATTATTTATGTGCTAAATATTTTCAAGCATATTTTTTTGACATTCTACAACCGTATTAATTACTAAAATAATATTTTGCTAATCTTTTGAAAAATTGTTCAGTTAACAGTGAAAGATTTTCTTTTGTAGTTTTATCTTCTTTGGCCTATTTTAGTCCATACTACCAGTTGTTTTGCAGCTTTCTTATAATTAAGCATATTCAGGAGAGGTATTAACAAGTCTCAAGGCGTTTAGTGGGTAATCCTACAAGAGAAGGCTTAACAAAAGAATTCAGGGATCTGGAGGAAATGACAGGGGATAAAGAGATAGCTGGATGATGGTGTGAGGAGAAGATTGTGCGTTTTTAAGGTTTATGTTGAGACGAGGGTTAGGGTGGTTATTTCGTTTTCTGGAGTTAAGGATGCCAGGGTGGAAGAAGGTATGTTTTTAAATGTGAAAAACAACGAGTGTCTTGCTGAGTCTTGACATTACTGTGGTCTAATGAGCAGTTAGTGCTGTCTGTCTGTTCTCTCTCTCTGTCAGTCATTATATCCTCCCACAGCCTCTCACTGTGTAGGGCCTCCAGACATAACCACGCAAGGACCAGCACACACACACACACACACACACACACACACATCAGTGTTTCTATCCTTGTAGTGAACAAAAAAGATATTCTCAATCCTTTTCCCTAACCTTAAATGTAATGTAACCTTAACCTCCAAAATATATATTTAACACTACGCCCAATTTAAAAAAAATTACCATAAGATGGAAACATCCCATTCCTTGTGGGACAAGGGGAAAAAAAATGTGGGGCCAGAATTGTACACAAAAAAATGTACTTGTGGTTCCCACATGTATAGTTTAACCAGGACACCACACCCCCACATAGACAGACTCATTGAGACACACTTCAGCTGTGTGTTATAGCTCCGTGATGCTCCTAATTAAGAGTAGCCATCCCTCTGTAAACCATATTGCTTGTCCCTCCCTCTTCCTCCTCCACGTCACCTTCCTTTGACTTCCTACAAGGGCCTGGCAGACCACACTCGTCGCCTCAGCTGAAAATCCCAAGACGTTCATTCCTTCCAAGTCCTCCCTTGGCTGGAGCCCTGTAAAACTACCCATGGCTACTTTTAAACTTGTGTTGGTTGATTAGAGTTGGGCCACGTCCCAGTCGACAGCTCACTCCCAGCATGGTTTCAGCAGGGAGCATCGCATCCAATGCATAATGTCTCAAGATGGAGTCGCTCACACGGTGCCAGCATGTCCCAATCTCCTGCAATGGCAGACGTGAAAAGCTGCTTGGAGAACTGAAAATGAGAGAATCCGTGAGAACTGAAACAGAGGGAATAAACACTTTTCCCATTGCAGAAAACGGTATGCGGCAAATATTTTAAGTTTTAATTGGTTTTGAAGTTTTATAAGACAGGTAAGATGCACAGCTTTTACCCAATGAGTGAAGCAAATGCATCTGTTTCATCCTCCATTTCTCTCTCTCTCTAAATACGTATATACATATGTTTGTTTCTTATGAAAGGGTTTTCTAAACATACCTCATCATCTCGTATCTCTCCAGCTGCCAAAGCAGAATTAGTTCAAATTAATGTTTTATAGCCGATCCAAGTGGTATTTTTCAATTGCTCTGCACAGACATATAAATACCATACTGAGAGCCAATTTTCAGAATCTAAAATTGAGAAAATAAAACCCTACAGCAACAACAACTACGCTATAATAATATTTAGCAATGTGAAGTGTGAATTGTGTCTTTTATCTAGTTCTAATCGTCAAGGAACATGGGGTGCTAATGATGAAGTTCCTCTCAGAGAACAGGGCATTGGACTGAGAAGATTATAAACTGTGCCATGCATTTCAAAAGGTCAAACATCCAAAATTTGCATTTTTTATTTATAATGGCTTATGAATATTTAACTGCCAGGATAACTCTAAAACTAGAAAAACTAAACTGTGAAAATCAATATATTGGATGTTTAAATGGAAGCCGCTGTAAAACAATGGGCCTCACCCAAAAAGACTCCAATTTACCCTGGATTTAATCTGATATCCCTGCCAGAAAGAATTAGCAGCGATTTGTGACAGCAGTGTGTGCGTGCGCGTGTTTGTGCGTGTGCGCGCGAACTACTGTGTACTTCCGTTGTAGGCTTTGTGAACGGCTGCTGTATTTCACTGTGTCTGTGTGTGTGTGTGTCTGCTATAAGTATAAAGGCATCTTCTCCTGTCATGCTCATAAATTACATTCTCAAGTCAGAGAACATGAAACAGGAATAAAAAGGCGACTTCCACTGTGACTGGATGTATGCCAGTGTACTTTTAGCCATTGGCAGGTTTTTTCTCTTTCTTTATCCAGCAGCAAAACGTTTTAACTCGGGGGGATCGTGTGGATGTATCTGGGTAGGGTGTTAGGAGGCCCGCTAGTGATTCCATGGGGCTGCCTCTCCTCTGTGCTGTAAACAGGGACTGGGCCATTCCCCAGTGGGACCATTTTGCATGCGGCTCAAAAAGGAAGAAAGCTGCAGGCCTCCCAAACACTTTCCATCAGCAACACCCCCAGAGGCCACGACTGAAAACCCTGTCTGCTTGCTCTGTCTGTATACTGTAGAGATGAGGTGAGAGATATTGATGGAGAGAGATAGGGATGATGTAGAGTGAGAGACCCGATGTACTGTTGTAAGAGACCGAGATTGCTAGAGAGAGAATGAGAGATGAGTAGTAAGTTGCAGAAAGAGGCAAAAAGAAGTGCAATAGAGAGAAGAGAGGTGCCAGGTTTTGCAAAAAAAGAGATGCTAAGACAGATGAAACATGAATGAAGTGGAGGGGGAATATAAAAACGTTAGGCACCAGGTTTGTGCTTTCAAGGCATTGTGCTTGAAAATATTTCCTTGCATACTATAACATGTTTGTGCCACAACACAAGCAGACTTAGGTTGTGAAGGCTTCTCTGCATGGGGAGAGGAAAATAGCAACCAGTATTTATGTACTCTCCCCTACAAACTCATGACAGAATGGAGACTTATTTACACAGGAGACTTGGTAATTCCATTGGGTTTCATTAGGACAATGTTGTCATAACTGTTAAAAATAAGAGGAAACCATTTTTGTATCTCTTTCAAAGGTTGAAATTGACAATGCTGATTTGCCTTGAGTTAGATTGTGAGAGCAGCCACCCTGTCCTCGTATTTCAGCCCTAAACAGGCTTTTGATGTTGATATGAGCAGCTGAATGTGAGGGCAGGTGGTGAGGGAGGAGAGTAAGGCAAGGTAGGTTGGAAACAAAGACACAACATTGGTTTTCACCAACCGACCTAGTGATCATTTTGGTGAACCAAACACAAAGTGCAAAGTTACGGATAACATTTCCGTTGTTGCCTTCTTCTCAAGCACTACCTATAAATATCTATCATAGCAATTGATATATCGGTCCTATAAAGTCTTAAAACGGCAATCTCTAAATGAATATAAACAGAGTTGTATGCTTGCTGATCTTTGTGAGCAAATTTAATACTTCACCAAATTCGCTCCAGGAATTGACAGCCATCTGATGAAGCCAAATTATGGATTCTGCTTCAAACTCCTCCACCTCAAAGGATTCGTACGTACCGCAATTATTACATTTCAATTGCATGCCAATGGGATAATAATTTGCCTGTATAAATGTACAGTGGGGAGAACAGATATTAGATACACTGCTGTTTTTGCAGGTTTTCCTACTTACAATGCATCTAGAGGTCTGTAATTTGTATCATAGGTACAATTCAAATGTGAGAGATGGAATCTAAACCAAAATCCAGATAATCACATTGTATGATTTTTAAGTAATTAATTTGCAATTGATAGCATGATATAAGTATTTGATACATCAGAAAAGCACAACTTAATATTTGGTACAGAAACCATTGTTTGCAATTACAGAGATCATGCGTTTCCTGTAGTTCTTGGCCCACTCCTCCATACAGATCTTCTCCAGATCCTTCAGGTTTCAGGGCTGTCGCTGGGCAATCCAGACTTTCAGCTTCCTCCAAAGATTTTCTATTGGGTTCAGGTCTGGAGACTGGCTAGGCCACTTCAGGACCTTGAGATGCTTCTTATGGAGCCACTCCTTAGTTGCCCTGGCTGTGTGTTTCGGGTCGTTGTCATGCTGGAAAACCCAGTCACGACACATCTTCATTGCTCTTACTGAGGGAAGGATGTTGTTGGCCAAGATCTCGCGATACATGGCCCCATCCATCCTCCCCTCAATACAGTGCAGTCATCCTGTCCCCTTTGCAGAAAAGCATCCCCAAAGAATGATGTTTCCACCTCCATGCTTCACTGTTGGGATGGTGTTCTTGGGGTTGTACTCATCCTACTTTTTCCTCCAAACATGGCGAGTGGAGTTTAGGCCAAACAGCTCAATTTTTGTCTCATCAGACCACATGACCTTCTCCCATTCCTCCTCTGGATCATCCAGATGGTCATTGGCAAACTTCAGACAGGTCTGTATATACGCTGGCTTGAGCAGGGGGACCGTACGTGCGCTGCAGGATTTTTATCCATGACGGCGTAGTGTGTTACTAATGGTTTTCTTTGAGTCTGTGGTCCCAGCTCTCTTCACGTCATTAACCAGGTCCTGCCGTGTAGTTCTGGGCTGATCCCTCACCTTCCTCATGATCATTGATGCCCCAAGAGGTGAGATCTTGCATAGAGCCCCAGACCGAGGGAGATTGACCGTCATCTTGAACTTCTTCAACAGTTGTTGCCTTCTCACCAAGCTGCTTGCCCATTGTCCTGTAGCCCATCCCAGCCTTGTGCAGGTCTACAATTTTATCCCTGATGTCCCGACACAGCTTTCTGGTCTTGGCCATTGTGGAGAGGTTGGAGTCTGTTTGATTGAGTGTGTGGACAGGTGTCTTTTATACAGGTAACGAGTTCAAACAGTTGCAGTTAATACAGGTAATGAGTGGAGAACAAGTGGACTTCTTAAAGAAAAACTAACAGGTCTGTAAGAGACGGATTTCTTACTGGTTGGTAGGTGGTCAAATACTTATGTTATGCAATAAAATGCTAGTTAATTATTTAAAATTCATACAATGTGATTATCTCGATTACAGACTTCTACATGCTTTGTTAGTAGGAAAACCTGCAAAATCAGCAGTGTATCAAATACTTGTTCTCCCCACTGTATATATGTAAACACTACCCAACTTTTCAGGAAATGTATTTTATGAATTGGATATTAGTCACACAGTTTGGAATCCTTGCAGTCAATATGGATGTTGGGTACCTTAACGGTTTGTCCAATAGGAGTATCACGTCACTTTTCACGACAGTATGTGACTGGCAGCCATGGTTGGACACCTCAGATTTTCATAATTCTCAGAATTACTGAACTACTGATTGGGAGAGTTCTAGAACTGGAAAGGTGTATCAATGGCATTAATAATAATTTAACCAAGATATCTAGGATTTTTGGGGAAGGTTAATGAAATGTATTTAATTCTATTTTAAGGCCTGTTTAAGTAAAACTAAATAAATGAAGTGGTACTGCATAACATTAGAACATTCTTTAGGTTGACAAAACTATATTGTAACTGGAAGAGATACAGGAAACATACACAGTGTCAAGTGTTCTGGGCCCTGAAGGACATTCATTAACAAAAAGTGGCAACATAAACAAAACTAAAGTGTAAAAACCTGCAGGGCAGGGTACCGCACCCCATGTTCTTTCTCTTCATCCACTCCCTGCTGCCCAGAGTTGCTTCCCTGGGGCCCTTTTATCCACTCTCTGGCATGATTGAGGGCAGGTGTGCCTCCTCAAGGGGTAGCAGCTGAGTGGCATTTAAGGCCCTCATTTTGCAGCCCCAGGCCAGTTGGTTTTCCCTGTGGTGTTGGCGCTGATGCAGGCGAGGGTGCGTTCATGTCACATTATGCACCAGCCCAGTGTTGAATTGTCAGTGATGATTCACCATTGGAAAATACGCTGTGGACTTTACAGCCAAAGAGACGGCTTCTTATCTATTTTTTTTCAGAGCTCCAATCCTTTTATCTGCTGATCTAACCTGAAATGAGGAGATAAAGCCTGGCTGACTTTTTCATAAATACACTTTTCAGAACTCTACAGAATGCCTGCGCTAGCATGACTGACAGGGCGGTAGTTTAGTATTCATCGCATACCTTCACCTGTTTTGCCCTCGGCACATTCACACACAGTTACACACACTCATACACACCAGTGTATACACACATACACACACACACGAACCCTCAGACATATCATGTACACTAACATCCTCTTAGGCAAACACACACAGCACCGAAGTGCACACATTCACTTGGTCTTGCACTTACACAATGTTGCTTTGCCTACAGGCCTTCTGCTGTAATAGCTTGGGGCTTGTCGGGCTTAAGTGTGTTTTTTCCTGGTCCAATCATACGAAAATGCCACTGAGGTGGCAAGTGAAAGAGTGAAGATGAAATCCCATAGAGCAGTTCACACAAACACCAACTAATGGCATTTCTTTTTTATCATTCCAGGCAGCAATATGAACTCATTCGAGCCTGGCATTCAAAAACATGGTCATTCACGAAAGCATCAGATCAGTGGCTCTATATTTTGAAACCTCTATCTCTCTTGCACTCTTTATCCTTTATTCCCTGACATGCAGACACACACACGTACACACACACTCAGTCAACAGGACCCATTGCAGCGTATTAGTTGCACTTCAATCCAGTCTGAGATCAAAAGATGTCCTTGGAAAAACAAGGGGCTAGTGAATTACCAGGGACAATTGCAATATATTTCCAGATATTGTCTTCAACAGGTTTTAGAGCCCTCAGCCGTGGTGAGCTGGTCTATTCATTATTTGGGCAGCGCTAAGGCCTTATGTTCACTCTTACTCAACAGATGCCAAGCTCTATGGATGAGCTATGGCTCCTGGCAGAGTCAGGAGAAAACTCCAGTTTTCACCTGGCTGCTATTTATTCTCAAGATGAAAACATCACAGGTTGGTACACACAAATCCCTAGGATGGAGCAGGTGTTCAGCGCATGAGGTGGGGATGGGACAACTAATTTATTTATCCATCTTCTGGGGAATATTTACATATCTTCCACATAGTGCTTGTAATGAATGTATTAAGTGTCTGTGTGCTTTTAATTTCTTTCAGAGGATGTTTCAGAAAGCATATACTGTTATTTCTACTTGGAAAGTAATGGACATATTTATAAGACAACTGTTTACGTAAAAAGTCAAGACGGTGTCTTTATCTTAATTAATATCTATGAATATACTACACCAACAAATCTGATGACAGTTAATCCATTTAAAAATGTCTATCAGTGTTTGACAATAAGTGTTCATCTTATAGGAAAGTTGACAACAGAATTACAGCAGCATAAATGAATTACATTTTACAAGTAAAATGAGGGTTTATGATGTTTAGTGAAGGTGGGCTCTAAGATCTGTTTGTGGGTGTCTGCTCTGCTGTTGTGTGTATTTGGGTGCGCTTATACACATGTTTGCAAACGTGTGTGTGTGTGAGAATGGGAGAAACCAGAAAGACAGATAATGACCACATGACAGTGTGTCTAAGGGAGATGGAGCAGAGCAGCTGTGACTCTTTATACAATGATGAGCTGAAAGTGGAAGGGATTTGGTTGCATGTGGGGAAAAACCTTGCCCTAATGGACAGGAGGTGACGCAAGCTACAGATAGCTTGGATTAAATGGGACAGTGTGTTCCTGGCCTGCACTGTAAACTGTATATGTGTATGTGTGACAGTGTGTTATTTTTTGTGTTAATGTGCACATGTGTATGTGTGTGTGCTTAACAGATCATATCTTAATATGAGCCAATTTCACACAGCGTGAAAATAATCCTGCAGCACGAAGTATGAATTGTGATATGTTTTATAATGAATTGACATTTTCTGTATGGTTTAATAAATGTTAAGCTAGGACATATCAAGTCAAAATTAAACCACGTATACATGACACGTTTGCATTTCTTGCTAATGTCGGCAACAACAGTATGATCAAATAAAGGTACAACATCTGTTGGTGCCGGCAGACATGATGGGTGCTGACAGGGAATGGTGTTCTGGGCCTTCATTGTGAGAATTTTCAAATTTTCCCAGCCCTGTAACAGTGACAATGTTTCAGAAGTCTGGTCCCATCTGTTCCTGCGATATACAACAACTGTTAACACAGTACTGCGCAAAATCTTTTAAAGCCCCCATTTATTAAATATCATCATCTATATATAGAGACCACTCTTCTTAAATCTGAATCTGTACATGTATGGCAGCCATTCCATTCCAATGTCTGTTAAATTCCAGCACAGGCCCACCTCATTTTACTGAATGAGGTACTAATTAGGTGATTACGTGAACCAAATCTAATTTAACGAGGAAAATTCTAAAAACCACTGCTGTGGTCATCACTATCCTCGTTTAATAGGACCAGCTGGATTGCAAAAACACTGCAAGTATTTTATTTATTCAAAAAGGTCATTTGAATAAAAAATAACTATTCAGCATGACAAAAGAGTTGAGAAGAAAAGCTTTGAGTGGGGAAAAGAAGGGTTCAATTCTGGCTTTACTGGCAGAGGGATACAATGAGCATCAGGGTGCTTCCATTCTGAAAACTTGTGGTTCATAAGAACAAGTAACACAGTCTGATTCAACACTGCTGTGTTACAGAGAGGGTTTGTAAGTAATCACCAAAAATGTGTGATTATATTTATCCACACATACATGCATATACATATATATACTTTCTGATAAATAATATTAGTTTTACCCCACAAAAATGACCTTTAATGGTTTACAGTTAGAGGAAAATGTTAATGCATTTTTTGTTCTCATTAGGGCAATCTTTTTTCTAAACTGGGAGCTGGGAGCAAAGGGATTTTTGACACTTATGCAAGGAACATATTTGCATTTGTTTTTCGTGAAACCAATGTCTGTGACGGTGAGGTGACGGAATGCTCCGCCATCTCCCGCATTCACAATCTTTCCAACAGTCATGAACTCATCCCGGTCCCATTCATTTGTCTTGTCTTGTCAATCATTGTTCACACCAGGTCCCAATTGTTCACACTCTGTATTTTCTGTTCTGTTGTTTTGTGTGTGTTTTAAATTAAAGAGTACGCCAACTACTACCCATGCCTGCGCCTGGTCCGTCCTCTCCACCACTATACACTCAGCTTTGTGACAATGTCACCATGAAATAATTTTGTTTCAAATAAAAAATTTTAAAGAATGAAATGTCAACCAACCATTTGTAATTCCATAATGTGAGATCGTTTTAAGAGATTTTAAAGTTCTCGTAAACCTAAATATAAAAGACAAAATTATTGGGGCAACACAGAATCTACCTAGCGTTAATCTGCCGACAATTACAAAATATATGTGAAATACTTTATTTCAAATAACATTTTCCCCAATACCCTTAGAAATGTAATTAACATTTGTCTGCTTTCTATGATGGGAATCTTACAAAAGCCTCATTTAAATGGTGAAACCAATGTGTGAACAAATACCCTGAAAGAAACGCTAAGAATCTATACTTAACCTTTTAGTAATTGTTTGATTTCAAATCCAAACTTTTGGAGAATAGAGCCAGAAGAAAAAAATGCATTACTATCCCAAGACTAATACCCATTACACATATTTACCATGAGATATACAGGGATTTGAAGAGATCAGCGTCTATATTTATTTATTTATTTTTGTCAGGTCTTAGTCTGTTCTTCATAATCTTTTTTTCATGTTCATGTCAAAGATATTGTTGTTCTTTCACCCTCATGTATTAATTCCAAGAAAATTTGACATGCCTAAATCCTTATCACATTTGCCCTTGTTACTCTTAAGTATACTTAAGTTTTAACAGAGTGTATTTTACAATATGTCAAAACCCCAAATCCAATATCCACTTTGCCCTTTGAAGAAACATCTCCAAAATCTTTGCCTTGATAATGGATGATTTAGAGTAGTTAGAGTTCTAGAGAAGCAAAGAGGCCATCATGGATTTTCCCTCCATCAGGAAACACTCCAGTCCTGCTCCTGATCTCCCATCTGTATCCACTCTGGGTCTCCTACCTCTCAGCTAAACTATCAACCGCTATTGCCCACAGTCATTAACTGACCAACATGGCCATTGAGCCTTCCTCAGGCCCAGCCCAAGTCTGTCATCCATCTGTACCTCACAACCCAACCCCCTCCTGATGGGTGCTTGCTAAGCCTCCAATCTGGCGCTAGGCTGCTTATCGTCAAGAGACTTTGTGTTGTATGCTTTTACATTGAGCGAGACAATTAGTCTGGAATCTGGGCTCAAAGACTGTCCTCTGCTCACCATTGCTACCCCATATTGTCCTCATCAACTTGCTATGTATATAAATGTAACAGTATAAAAATGTAAGAAGTTTTGATGCTCTGCAGTCAGAGGTTTTTGATGCAGGGAGAAAACTAAGTGGGAACCCCCACTGGGATGTGTTTCTCCATGCTTCATTGAGAGCCTCCCAGCAACCCAACAGTTTACCCTTTATCTTTGACTGAGGAGATATCTAGATCAGTTGACATCACCTCTATCTGACTAAGAGGGGACATTTCTAGAACAGTTGACACCTCTATCACTTAGAAAGTGCATATAGAATTTTCGAAATGACTATGTTGCAAGTCGTTGTAGGAGAACGTTTTTCAATTTCTGCTAGCAGACAATAGAATCACTATCTGTGACAGAAACAAAATGACAGCAGTTGAATAAAAATCTAAGGTTTGTATGGAGGATGGATAGTTTCATGTGTCCGTGGCTTTGTCTTGGCCCCTGTTGACACCATTGCTTTGGTCCTATTTCCCTGCTTCCCCCTCTGCTCCAATATGATAAGATTTACTGGCATGTCCAATTTGCTAATCTTGTTTAGTCGTTGTAGTTGTTTGGATCCCAACATCACCAGGAGAATTAAAGCATCTCAGTGGGAGGTCAGAAAAAAAGGGAAATGCAATTTATATAATTTCCTTGCTACCAACTATTGCTATTATTATTCTATTTTACAGACGCAATAAGCATCCCACATGAAACTAGCCCGAACACTGTGATAAAATTAGGGTTGGAAGTATGAAAATGAAACCTGGGAAGGGCCAACATCTGGCAGAGTTTGTTCAAGGAAGAAAATTTGATGAATATTGTTTCTGTTTTTCAGCTTTGTTCAGGTTGACAGACATGGATTGGACTAGGTCTTGACTTCTGGAATCCATACCATTGATTGAGGCACCTCTGGCAGTAATTACGAAATTGCACCTAAATTATTTAATTGACCTGTTGAAATAGCTCTGTAGTGGCTGGGTAGAGCAAGGGAGTTGAAAGGAGAAGAGAAGGCTGGGGTTGAGGCGAGATGTGAAACTCGTCAGTTGCAGAAGTGTGATTGTGAGCATGATTGGGAGCATGCTCTGTGGTGGACAGATCTTCAATGCTAAGAGGCTTGTATAAATGCTTTCTCAACTCCCCCTGGTCCGACATTCCAATCCCCACCCCTGCAAAGGGATCCATTCAGTTAAGCCCAAAGGCCTTTACTAGTTTTACTTTAGAGAGAAATAGGCCGACTTTAAGACTTGATCTCATGCTTTTCCACCACAAATCCTCTTTGCAAATCTTTCTTGCCAAAACCTTTGACATTGCGCAATATGTGTTGACCTCTGGACCTTGCAATGTAAAAAATGCTCTGCTAAAAACAACCCAATTTTAGTTATTTAGTAACCCAGCACTGGGCAAATAGTGGACAGAACGCCTGCTTGGTTACTTTGATTCAGTCAGTTGTTTGGTTGTTGGGATTATCTAAATGTTTCTTTTAAATTTTCATCCTGTGTTTACCAGCTGGGTCCCATTTTGTAAACATGATATTTAAATTTTCCTTGAAATTAGAAATTGTCCTTAATGTTCCCCACTTCCCAACATGGAGATGTGGATAGGCTTTGGAAAAACACACCTTTTTCTGTATGCTTCTCCTTAGCTACAAATGTGTCAGTGTCCCGCTTTAAAATGTGATAACATAATTAAATGTAGCAACACAGATGGCCAAAAAAGAAACATCGAAAAACCTTTACCCTGCTAACGCCCATGTTTTTCTGAACCAGCCCACTCAAAAACCCAGCTTCAATAACCCAGCAGTTTTTAAAGCAAACAGCCCGACTAAGTTATCCAATGCCTGCCACCCAGCAGTTGGGTCATCTTAACAACCCAGCATGTTTTCAAGTGAGGATAGCTTACCATGTCCTACTGACCTATCTGGATAAAAAGGAGGATGCCTCTTACATCTCTCCAATCTAAAGGTTGTTATTTGACCCACATTGGTCCCTATAGGCAGAGGTTGTGAAATATTCATACACATGTATGTTACATTTAATCTGGGAAGATGTTTGATAACCTCTCCTAGTGTGTGAGCAGAAATCAATAGCCTTGGTTTACATGCTTTTGAAGCAACATATAGCAATTTCCACTCTACAAGTCAATGGGTCTTTACCAGCAAAGGTCAAGACACTTCCCATGTGATACTACCACTGAGTCACTGAATTCAATTCAGCAGCAAGACAAAAACAAAGCGCAGCACAGGGCTAAAGCATCTCAGAAGAGAGATTCTCTTTACTTGCTCTGTGTCTCTCTAACTAATAGATTGGACATCAAAATACCCACTGGGGGTTGAGGGAGAGAGGGAGGACAGCAGGATTGAGCGAAAGAGGTGAGGGAGAGCGGGAGACAGACAGGGCGGTCCCTCACTGGGCTTTACTCTCTGATTGCATCAGTCATTGCGGTCGGTGGATGGATGCGGCATCCTGGATTTCACTCACGTACGATGAGTACCCTGGAAAGGAAACAGGTGGTGGAGAAGTGGGGGTGGGCTGGTGGGGTTGAAGGGGGGGTACTATTATAATTAATGCTGCAGATGCTGCTCTTCCCAGCGCATCTGGGAAGCACTCTCATTTCCAGATAACTTCTCCAAATTCTCAGCAAATCCCAGCAGATTTAGAAATCCTTTATAAATCTTTACGCAACGTTTGACTATTTCTTTTCCCTTTTAGAAATATTCAGATTTATTTTGCCCATCACTTTTTCCTAGCTTGTCTTCAGATTTACCTAAGTCCTCTCCCTGTTCCTCACTCACTGTCCACATTTAAATCTACTCTCATTTATCTGGACCTCTCAGCTTCTGTCTTATTTACTCAGGTTGTAAAAATGTTTTTGTACTTTTGTGTAAACATGAAAGAAATCTGTTTTTGTTGGTTACAAGGACGGTTTAACAAAGTTCTGGTCAATGTTGCCGACAAATGCAAACTTGTTGCACAAATGTTAAAACAGGTTCCAGGCATTTATTCCCATGAAGGTTGGAAAATGTTTTACAATTATTATCAACATTATTTTTAAACGATCAAAGAGATTTTTGGTATGTTTGCCAATGGTCGTTAACATTTGGTAATGTTCTAAAATGTTGTATGATCCAAAATACAAGCACAGGAATGTTTTTAAATCTTTTACAAATTCCTAAGCTGCATTTTGTTTTTCAATTTCAACAAAGTAAGTTACAAACCCATTCAAAATTATAAAGACAACCTGACCAAAAGCATTCCACTGCAAGTAGACGGGACACTTCACAGATCCATATAAGTGAATACAAATAAACAAACAGTTTATTGGCTACGTGCATTGATCAATTTGTTTTGAAGAATACAATGTTAAATAAATAACAACTTCAGTGCTCCTTTGCATTGACAGAGGAGAACTGCAATAAATGACAGCCTGAGTTATTAATGAATTAGATAAAATTACATGTTAATATACAGTTAGGTTGAGAAATAATTGGACACTGACACAAGTTTTGTTACTGAGTTTAGGAATTACAGCTGTTTAATAGGTAGCCTCCTCCTTTTCAAGGGACCCGAAGTCATTGGACATTTGACTCAAACGCTGTTTAATGAACAGGTGTGGGCTATTCCTTAGTAATTTCTTCATCAATTAAGCAGGTAAATGGTCTGGAGTTGATTTCATGTGTGGCATTTGCCTTTGGAAGCTGTTGCTATGAACCCACAACATGCGGTCTAAAGAGCTCTCAATGCAAGTGAAACAGGCCATCCTTAGGCCAGAAAAATGCAAGAACAATCCATCAGAGAGATAGCAGGAACATTAGAAGCGGCCACATCAACCGATTGGTACGTTCTTAGAAATAAAGATCGCACTAGTGAGCTCTGCAACACAAAAAGGCCTGGATGTCCATGGAAACAACAGTGGTAGATGATCGTAGGATTCTTTCCACGGTAAAAAAGAAAAACCAGCATCAAGCCAAGTGAAGAACACTCTTCAGGAGACAGGCACATCATTATCCAAGTCTAC
The DNA here is from genome assembly GCA_016801105.1 of Esox niger. NCBI lineage: Eukaryota > Metazoa > Chordata > Actinopteri > Esociformes > Esocidae > Esox > Esox niger. The sequence continues at coordinate 20,164 of JACXGJ010003204.1, read as the reverse complement.
CATAACAAGAAGACTTGTGTAAAAACAGAGGGCTCACCAAATGGCTTGAACCATTCATGAGGTTAAAGAATAGAAAAGCTAGAATAGATATTACCAAAAAAATCTAAAAAAGCCAGCCCAGGTGAAACTAAGACCAACCTGTACCAGAATGAAGTGAATAAAAGAGTATGGAGAAGACTTGGAATGGCTCATGATACGAAGCGTATGACATCATCTGTAAAACACAGTGGAGGCAGTGTGATGGCCTGACCATGCATGGCTCCCAATGGCACTGGGTTATTAGTGTTTATTGATGATGTGACTGAAGCAGCCAGATGAAGTGTATAGGGATATATTGTCTACTCAGATTCAGCCAAATTCAACGAAGGTGATCGGACAGTGCTTCACTTCACGGATGGACAATGATCCAAAACATACTGTGAAAGCAACCCAGGAGATTTTAAATCAAAGAAGCGGAATATTCTGCAATGGCCGAGTCAATCACCTGATCTCAACCTGATCGAGCATGCATTTCACTTGCTGAAAACCAAACTTTAGGCAGAAAGACCCACGAACAAACAACAACTGAAGACAGCTGCAGTAAAGACCTGGCAAGGCATCCCAAAAGAGGAAACCCAGGGTTTGGTTATGTCCATACAAAAGGTAATTGCCTGCAAAGGAATCCCAACAAAGTTTAAAATTTTATTAATTATTGTGTTAATTTGGCCAATTACATTTGAATCCCATAATCAAGGGGACTGTGTATGAAAACGGTTGCAATTTTCAAATGTTTCATAAAGTATTTTTGTTCAACCACTTGAATTAAAAATGAAAGTGAATTAAAACTGAAAGCACTTCAGTTGTATCGGTTGTATCATTTCAAGTCCATTGTGGTGGCATAGATTTTTAAAATAATGAAAATTGTGTCTGTGTCCAAATATTTCTGGACCTAACTGTTTATCAGCAGGATTTATTGGATAACTTTTACATATTTGACATGATCCTTCCTCTGAAATAATAACCCTAAATAATCACTGAGCACAGTAAGTTATTTCACTGTCGTTGCTAATAACAATTGCTAAAGCTGGCTTAAGTAATACAGCTGTTACAAACATATTCCCTTGTATTAGCAAGATATTATTTTGGTTTAAATACATTAGTTATATTTGTCTACACTGAGGTCCCATGTAGCTCGTTTGGTGGTGTATGGTGCTTGCAATGCGAGAGTTGTGGGTTGGTTTCAAAGAGGAATGCAAGTACATACAAAATCTCTCTGGTGGTGTGGTCTCATGGTGCGCATGTGTCCACAGGCCTTTTAGAGTGGTAAGAGTGTGAGTCTCCTCCGATTACACCGTGATCAGGATTAGAGGGAATATGCTCTAACATATTCAGCCTGGTATTACACTGATATCCCCTGATGCTGCTGCTTCACAGCCCTGCCACAGCTGGGCCAGGATGCAGGCCAGCCGGAACGCCAGCCGGAACGCCATCCTCTCCGAGAGCCAAGCACAACGCCGCGGCTGCATCGCGGCACCATGATGATGCCTGCTCCGCCCGACACCAGGAACAACTAGGGGTTTGGTTTCAGAACACAAATAGAGACACACTGGCTTTTACAGATGAGAGGAGAGAGTGCAACCGCCCTTTTAATGAAACAAAAAGGCAATTTAAAAGGCTAGGAGGAAGATGGAAATGTTTTTTTAATGTATTCTTTACTTCCCATTAGAATTTTGTGAAACTGCAAGATGTCAGTGAATACTATCTATATTTTTCCTTTTTGGGGGGGCTCAAAAAGTAGACATATTTGGATTTGCATTCACTCTCACATCAAGGGCACATTAACATAGAGGGCAAAGTGTTCAATGATTTTCAGAAATTCTACTTTCTCTCCCCCTTATCTGCCGCAACTCTGCAAGCCCATTCCGCCGATGGAGGAGAAAGAAAAAAAAAGATTTTGCATAAAAAGGCAAGCGAGTGAAATCTAAAACAGTTGCTGAGGAACTCTAAATAATCATGGGCGCTTTTGGAGATGAATGTATTAGCATATATTAATGGTGGCAAAGTAATCACTAGTCTCAGGGTGCCTCTGGGCTCATCTCTCTAGCCTAACGCTTCGAATTCTCCCTGAGTTCTGCTTCACTCAGAAGGGACGCACTTTGGAGAAGAACAAGTCAGAGACCCCCATTTGTGTACGGAACAGGGCCTCTGGCTACTGATAAGATGATGGGGGAACACGTGTCACTACACTCTCTCCTTCTTTCCCTCTCACTCACTCACTTACAAAGACTGACATTACCATTACCCATATGACCACAGCTACACTCACCAGGGCCACTTGGCTACCACCGCCTATGAGAACTAGCACAGCTAACATTACTAGAACAGCTACTGTACTCCCGATCACTTTAAGATAATGACCGCTACTGCTTTCATTACTTGTCATGTAGGATTGTCCCACTCTGTATCTCACAAGCCCTGAGATGAAGCTCAACAGCTCCAGGATTGACCTCAGCTAATCAATATGCATATGATGTGAAGAGATGAAGAGGGGAGAAAGGAGGGGAAAGTGTGTGTGCTTGTGCGTGTTTGGGTGTGCACTTTTCAAGTGTTTATGTGCGTGCATGTGAACACACTCTCAAGGGAGAGGAGGATAACTGTAGCCTTGAGCATTTGCATTCCTGTAGAACCCAATCATCTTCATTTAGATTTCCAGAAAATCAGAGGGAGACTAAAAGATAGAGACTGTATCTCTCAGCTGGAGTCCTGGAGTTAGCTGCCCAGGAAATACACAGCTCATTTGCAACTGACAGAGGGCCTTATGTACTTCCACCATCTCTCCATAAACACTCCAGATTAGCATAGTCTTTCTCAAGTTCATAAAGCACTACAACTACTGACACTTTAAGGAACAATGCCTAACATCTTTGATGTTGACCAGACCAGAGCCACTGTAACATATTGGATTGAATTCTGTCCTCCTCTTCTTCACCTCTTTGTGTTTGTTGTCACACACTAACAATTTCAATAGAAAGACACCATTTAAGGTGTGTTGTACAGTGTGGAGAACGAGTGCTGAGCGCTGTCCTGATAGCTTGTGTATTCTGCCCACGCCACACATTTCCTTCTAAGCCTCGGTTGCTCAGACATAGGACGTCTAAAAGCGCTGTTTGGCTCTTTTAAGCGGAAACACAGATTGCATTTGAATGCACTTTGATATGACAGAGGGGCCATTTGTGACTTGTGGCGGCTGTTTGAGTTGCCAGGGGCCTTTGACGTCACTGTAACGGGCTTAGAAAGCATGCAGACTGGGCTGTCTCCATGGCAGAATGCATGGTGCGTGGGTGAAGCACTGTCCTCACATCGAAACCCAGATTAACAGACAAAATAACGACGAAACAAAGAAATTAAAAAGAAACATTCTGCCATCTATCTGTGAGTTATTTTACTCAGCTATTGCTTTACCTGGGATAACACTGTTTTGTAAAACAAGACCGCAGAGCATCATAGCACTGTGCAGTTAACTTTGCCCACCACCATGGCCTGCTGGATCTTTTGTGAACTTCTCTGTCTAAGAGCAAGTCCGTGTGTTTAAGATGTTATGTTTTTAGTCTTTGACACTCTTCCATGTCTGAATGACAGACCAAAGGAAAGAATGGACTCAGCAATAGACTGAACAGAGATTAGTAAAGATATGATGTGTTTATAAATCTTGAGCCTTTCTGATGTTACAGATACCGTTGCCTTTTCCATCCCCCACTTTTCCATCTCTTTTTATCACTCCCTCTCTTCTGTCTGTCTTTTTTCTTCCCTACATCCCTCCCTCTCTAACCCAGGCTGGGTAAATGTCAGAACAAGCTGCAGCTCTTCCCAGAACACGCAATGGGAGACAGACCAACCTCATCGCCTTGACAACCCCTCTGTTCTTGCCTCAAAAGAAGAGGCAAGGGAGGAGAAGAAAGGGTCTTTTATACTCCCGACCTCCATACATCCCCCTTCTTCTAGTCCCCCTCCCACTAAGCAGCACTGAAAGCCGAGGTTCTGGCACATATGGATGGGCTCCCAGGCCTCAACCGGGCAGGAGAAAGAGAGGGAGGGAGGGAGGGAGGGAGGGAGGGAGAGGAACGATGGAAAAGGGTAGGAGGAGATAGGCTGTCAAGGTTTTAAGAGGCTGGTTCTCTAGTTGTCTTTGTGCAGGGCGACACTTCATACTCGTGTGGTACATTTCATGCTTTATTTTCTTTAATTACTTTTATTTGACCTGAAATACTTTTCTTTGATCCGAACATAGTTATGAGCCCTTTTGGTATATTTTGGCTGATACTATAGATAGATATCTGCACATCTTTTTTCATAATTAATTTATTTAACCTTTATTTAGCCTGGCAGGTCAATTAAGAATACATTGTGATTTGCAATGAGGACCTAGTAAGAGGCAAATACAGGTGATTTGTATCTGTGATCGGAGTCATTTGTGTGGGTTTTTTATTGTCATGTATGATGTACAAATTCTTCCGATTAAGTTGGTGCCACCAGTATGACTAAAAACATTTTAATACTTCAACTAACTGCGAATTAAATTATTCCAGTTATCTACAAGGTCTGCATTTTATGTAATGTTTTATTAACAATGAACATTTAAAGATAATGATGGTTTTAAGAGTCTAAACAAATATCATCAGGTTTGGCAGCATGACACACAGATAAAGCTAATAGATTGCAACAATGGGATTCCCCTGAATAACTTGACCCTTTTGTTTGATGGCATTTTTGGCCTGAGGGTGGCTCTGCTCTCTCCTGTAATGGCAGTCATGGAGCTTTCTTTACCAACGTAAAGGGAAGCTATATGTAAAGGAAGTGCCTACATGCCACTATAAACCTACAACCAGACTTGGACGACTATGGAACAATACACAATAACTACAGTTATCAGGAAATAATTTCACTTTAAATAAAATTCAAATAACTTAAATTATATTTTCAACTGAAAGTATCAGCCTGATAAATTACATCAATGGCAATGCAGCCAATACAATGACTAGAAACTGAAGTCATACTGTTTGTTTATGAAAAATAACTAGATAGATAATGAACTAAAAAAACTACCTATCCCTGTTATCCAAAGCAACAGATCATTTTTACCGGGCAAGTCAGGTGCAAAATAATGTCTGGTAAAGTAACTAGCCAGTATTTTCAAGTATGACCTATAATTAGCTTTTCTGTGTCAGATTTATGTGGGCATACCACAGCAACAGAATGGTAAAGGTGTATGTCATTAAATGTAACCAAAGCACTGATGGTTTTATGCATATGGATGAAATAAAGCTGTAGTGTGTGTGTGTGTGTGTGCGTGTGTGTCCATTCATGTGTGTGTTTGGGTGTGTATGTTTGTTTGTGTGTGTGAGTTAATGTGTTTTTCCATTCCAGTGCATGGCTATGCCAGTCAATGTGTGCCCATTTGTTCAGGTTGCACATGACCCCTACCTCCTTGGGGAGGTCCATGTCTTTCATGTCCCTTGCTCTACTCTCTGCTGAAACTGGGTCAAAGGATGAAAGAACAACAACCCCCCCTTCCGCACACACACACACACACACACCTCCTCACAAGTATAGCAACCTATAGCAGTTCAAGAAAAATGTGAATCTTTTGCTGTTTCTTTATTATGTTTTTTTTAGGGTTGGGGTTGAGGTTAGAAGGTATACGAATTACACATTCCGTTTGCCGGTTAAAAAAATCAAGTCAGAACTTGGAATCTTTCCATAGAGGTTTCCTGGCTCTTGCCCCGATTTTTTTGGTCCCCAGTATCAGAGTATTTTCTAGGTGGGAAATCAGAGCCAGGGCAATGCCCTGGATGAATTTACCCGGGATTGGCTGTCCTATTTTGGGGTCAGTACTTGGAATCTCACCCTGGATGTTTCCTGGATATGGTTAGGGTCAAGGTTAGGGTTAGGGTTATATTGAGGTTTAGGGTTATAATTAGGGTTATGGTCAATTACATTTGATATATTAAGGTTTATGTTTAGGAGTTAGGGTTAGGCTTATGTTTTTTTGCAGGGGATATGTAGGTTATGGTTAGGGTTTGTGTTAAGGATTAGGGGAACAAAGCCAAGTAAAAATATATGCTCTTCAGTCCGTGAGCAGGGCAATTAAGCCCTATTGCTCCAAGGTCATTGCTGAAAGTTGTGTTCTCAATCATACATACTGTACATGGTAATTTTTTTAAACTATTTTAAATTAACTTCAAAATAGGATGATTCTTTACCGATATGCACAGTCATTTTTATATAATTTCAGACAGAAAACCCCACGTCTTAGTTCAGCGCAATCTCTTAAGATCTGTGTCCCATATGCACACAAATGCATGCTACCTACACATAAATACATGAATGCATAAGTAAACACATTTTTGATGCTGCTAGCGTGGACCTGAGCAAGACCCTTGACCCCAGTTTCCATAGACCTCGACCAAGACAAATTTACTATCTTGTTTCCGTGGCATGTTTCGTTAGAAAAATAGAACGTCTGTATTAAGGTTAGTATAGCAGCGTATCTACTGTGTTTTATATCATTCCTCCTCACTAGGATATGTTTCAAGAATGACAAAGAAAATATTGTGCTTTTTAAGAAATGTGAATAAATATTAAAAAAGAAATGCGTAAAATAACGTTGTAGGCCTATGTAATTAAGTGGGCAAATTCCTAGTTAGTCAGAATGATTACGAAAAGGACTTTAAATAAATTGACTTGGGCATTGGATCACCAACATATTACCCACATGCAATTGCGTAAAAATATGACATAACTCGATAACAATTTAAAAGAAAATCTATGTACAATGTCCTGGTGTTAGGCTCACCCCCATCGTATGGTCGTGTATACAATACTAGCATTAACTATCTACATTATTTTAAACTATTAATAGCAATACCTTGGGCAATATGCAAAGTATGCAAGCACTAAATCCCCACCAAAAGGAAACAACCAAACTGGTGGATGCTACGGTGGTGGGGGTGGTTAGCAACTGCATGCTAGTAAGACCAGCAGAGCATCAGACTGTGTACCCTGTCCGACATAAATTGACCACCATGTTGGAGAAGGAAATCCTCAGACTGGTAGGAGCGAACCTGACTTCAGCTTATGCATCACTGAGCCAATGCCCACTCGGGTCCCCTGGCTGAACTATCCATGCCAAAATAATAAAAACACAGCTGATACAGCTGCCCAGTGGGAAGTACCTTAGTTTGGCCAGCACATACAATATTGTTACATAGTCCCATGCATTGGATTACTAAGTCATTGTGAAACCCAATAAGACATCCAAGCAGTGTTTTTTGGGAATTATTTTATCATTTACTGAAAGAGCAGCAGAGCAGATTTGAACCTATGCTGCACAGGACTAGAGGCAGAGGCTTAGAACACTGGACCTCTCTAGGCCACACTAATAGGTCATGAGTGACAACAAACATGTACGATCACCTTTCCATACAGACATTCAACACACCCACTAGCCTATACTCTGGTTGCCACCGGGCTTCACTTCCAATCCATCTCTAGCTTAGCTCCTCTCTCGTTCTGCCTATGGTTTGTCCTTGCACATCACATCACTTACAAAGCCTTAGCCTGGCAGAGTGTTGTGGATTTGTAACTCGGCAGAGATTCCATTACGAATGGATTGCATCTCAACGGCTTTCTGGCATAACTCCGTCTCCAAGGCCATTCCAAGTAGGCTATATTTTTGGACCAGCTTTGCCCCCTCAAAAGGGGATCGAAAGAGCCAAACTGGACTTTTGGGGGCTTTTGGAGGTAGTTGACAATAATGGGAGGTGGTGGTTGGCTGAGGGGCGATGAGGATGTACTTCCGGAAAGTCCTCCTAAGCTTTCTTAGTCCCTTAGGTTTCTGAGCACATAGTATCGGTCGGTCACTTTGTCTTCTTATGCTGGATGATAGACGGAGGGTGTGTGGGTGTGCATGCAAATGCTTTACTGTCTGTGTGTATTCGAGTGGTTGTATGTATGTGTTTTGCGGGATTGAACGCAGGAAAGAGACAGGAAACCACTGCTCCTGTCTTATGTTTGGCCCTGTGGATGTGTAAGGCCTGGGGCTGGTGCTGGCGGGGGTTGGGGAGACAGGGCTGCACAGTTCTCCATAGATAAAAGCTGCAGGCCCCCCACTGGTGTTGTGTTGCTACCATCTGGATATTCCCTCTGAACTCCATGGACCCCCCCCTCTGCCCACCACCCTGGGGCATGCTGGGCCAAGGAGGGCCTTGTCATAGTGATGGAGATGCTTCTGTTAGCACACGTTTGTGTCCCCATGCCAGTGTCTCCTTTATTACCCCTTCACCAACCCCTGCAGAGCCTGCACATTCCGACAACCCCCATCCCCCTATGCGGTTCTCCACTCCCTCCAGCTAGCTACAGTCTACCGGCCTGGGTATTGTTGGACTGCTCCCAAGGGTTGGAGTGGGAGCATGGGGAGTTTTATTTGTCATCATCTCAGGAGTCGTCAGCGTGTGTGTGTGGAACCATAATGACAGATACAGCAAGGCTGATTTCAGACAGGCTGACATAAAAAGACACTGCGAGAGCAAAGAGAGTCTGGCGAGGTGTATGAGGTGGCGGTCGGGGAGGAGTAATATTACTTTCCTGAGGTTGGGTTGCTGCTATCCTATTGACTATGTGGTATTCTTGGTTTCACAGGCTCAGGTTTTGATTATCACCTGTCTTTACTGGTAGAAGGCTGTGAGGTATGCCCAGGGAAATTACCTGGCACATGGATGCTTTGTTAGCAGAGCTCACAGCGAACGGGGCAACTCTCTTCTACCGTGGCCAAGTAAACAAACCTTAGTCAGGGGGGAGAGAATAGGGCGGGAGTTGGGTAGTAGCAAGAAACCCCTCAGCCATCCACAAAAATTGACACACTGTTGGAGGGACACATTTTCAATGTTAAGAAAATAGAACGAGAGACTAATCCAGACCACACTGAACAAAAAGAGCCTATGTGCCTATTTGGTTCATTCTTAAATTGCAGTGGCCCTTTGAAATCTTAATTTAAACGAACAGCAGGGTTAAAATTAGAAGATATTCCAATTTAAAAAGTCAACTACTATGATAGCGTCATAACTTTAAATAATGCGTTACCATTATAATGACATCTGACTATACAGCCCTGGAAAAAATAGAGACCACAGCACATTTTTCTTTACTTTCCAGAGTGGTCTCTTAATTTTCACCCTTCTGTTCCTCACTCAAAACATTTTTGGGAATGGATTGATGAACATGATGAATCATTCATCATGTTTCTCTAACCAAGGTGTTGCCCTGGTCTTCAAACTCTCCAAATCTCAATCCGATTGAGCGTCTGTGGGATGTGTTGGACCAACAAGTCCAATCCACAGTGGTTCCACTTCGCAACAAACTGGATTTGAAGGATGTGTTGCTAATGTCTTAGTACCAGATACCACAGGACACCTTCAGGGGTCTTGTATAGGCCATGACATTGCGGGGTCGGCACTGTTTTCTACTTAGACACCCACTCACACACTACATAGCACATTTCTGCTTGAACATTCATTTAAACATAGGCTACTGAAAGCAGCTCAGATGTTTCTAGTATTGCAGAAATAGAGGGAAATACCATCAATCCAGAAAGGGGAAGGTTGGAATAAATTCAATGAAGAAACTCTATAAAACGTCTTTAACCCCACCCTAAAAATCGAACTGCTCTCTCCTCTGGCCCCCACAAAAAAACTCACTGTCTTCCGCAGAGAAAAAATTAGTTTCATCTTCCCTCATTTTGGACCAACCTTTAGAATACAAGAATAAAGAGTTATGTTTGACACTGTCTCATATGCCTTGCATTGAATTAGATAATTGACACGGTAGAAACCATGTAAAAAAGTCTGACAGTGGAGAAATCAGATGAATTTAGGATTTTTTTTTGTATAAGAAAAGCTGTGTTACACGGGTAATCAGTTTCAAGTTTTGTATTAAAAGTTTAAAAATAACACTACAAACCTGTTCATATTCTTATGAAACTGACATATATGTGTAATAATGTTAGCCTTAGCATCCGTAAAATGCTCAATTTCTTATGGGTGTGACAAAAGCATTATCTGAACGGTATGTAGCTTAGTGGTTAGATCATCTGATCAAAGGGTTGCTAGATCAAATAACAGAGCCTGCAAGCTGAACAATCTGGTAGTTAAACCTAATTGCTCCCAGGTTGTAACTGTAAATGAGAAAGTTTTGAGTTAACTTACCCAACTAATTTATTTTCAAAAAAGCTTACAAATGTCTGGAAAAAGGGTATTGTCTTCATATTTGATGAAGAACACAAATGCTAACATTAGCAGGAGGATAAATCCTGAAGTGCACAGGAATAGCTCTTCTGCTCAGATTGTCAAATGCTTCACAACTTATAAGATGATGTCTCACCTTGCAGTAGGATAACGACCCCAAACATACAGCTAAAGCAACCAAGGAGATTTTCTGTTCCAAAACATAAAATAGTTTTGAAATGCCAAGTCAGGCACCCAACCTGAATCCAATAGAACAGCATGTTTTACTTGTTGAAGACAAGACTGAAGTTAAAATGTCCAAAGATACCCAATGTCTTTTGATGTCTGTGGATTGCAGACTTTGAATCCAAAGAATTTACAACCAAGTAATAAATATGACAAATTATTTCAAGATCAAATTAATTTGTCCAAAACAACAAAACTTGTCACTGTCCAAATATTTAGACTGCACTGTGCTTTCATACACAGACATGATTGGCAGATGCATAGTCCCTTAGCAGGGATGAGCAGTACTTCTTGCCAGACCACATAAGCAAAGCCAGCCAAGAAGAACCAATGTCTCTTACTGAGTAAGTGAGTGAGTGAATGAGTGAATTACTTTCTCTTGTTAAATAACTTAATGGTTAAAGACGCAGACTGCCGAACAACAGGTCCCCCGCTTGACTCCCGTCACAAGCAAAACAAATTATGCTTTAGGATTGGTTCTAGATAGACAAAAACTTTGCTGGGCCCAACCTTCAATTGCTATGTTATGCAGCTTAAAAAAAATTAAGAGACCACTGTACCTTTTTCTTTCCTTTCCAATAAAGTTGAAAAGGAAAGTTTTGAGTGACGAACAGAAGCAAGCAATTTGCAGTGGTCTTTTAATATTAACCCTACTCTTCGTCACTCAAGACTTTCCTTTTCAACTTTTTTGGAAAATAAAGAAAAAAGGGGAAGTGGTCTGGAGCTGTAGTAAGCCTAAACTAAAACTGTTTACGTTATACAGTATTGCGACAATTTCACATTGATTTTTTAGGTACGAATCCGTGCATGCTTTTTGGGGTAATAGAGGCTAAAGCAAAAGCCCTTTTGCAGCAAAAGAATAGGGGTTTCCAGGATTCTCTCATCTTTTCACTTTACGAAAAATCTGTTATCTTTACCTACGGTATATTGATCGTTACTGTATCAATGTTATTCACAATTTTTTTTTTTTTTTTTTTTTTTTATGTGTCATGAAATTAAATAGCTTTGACAATGTAAAGTGTATCTTCAGTTTCCCTAGCAATTGCTCAATTCTTATGACTATTCCCAGGAGTAAGTTGATACTATTACTGGCTAATAAGCTGTTAAACGGCCAGTGGCAAAAGCCATACAGTTATATGCTATTTGTTGTGCAGGTAAACTTATGGTATGATACGTTAGTCAGTTATAACAATACTTAATCATGTCTAGCAACAAGGCAAATGTATAATGCTGTGGTGTAGTGGTTAAAGACACCACCTCTCATGTGGGAGACCTGGGTTAGAATCCAGAGAGAACAACAACATTTCTAATTTCTAATTGTGGACCAGCTGAAATAGGCTTGCCTGGTTCCTTTTCTGGTTCTATTACAACAAAAACAGCAGTTGCAGTACAATCCCACACCCGAACATTTTTTTAAACAAATGTCAATTATCATAATTGTCATGATTTCTGAGTGTTATGTTGATCCAAATATCATGATAAAAATAACATGAATTACAAATGCCTGCATTTATAACTCTCAGAAGAGTCAGACAGTAGAGGAACGTTAATTTACCACTACAGTACATTTCTCAGACAGTAGAGTAATGTTAATCCACCTCTACAGTTAATCTCTCAGAGTAATGTTAATCTACCTCTATAGTACATTTATCAGACAGCAGAGTAATGTTAATCCACCTCTACAGTTCATCTCTCAGAGAGTAATGTTAATCTACCTCTACAGTACATTTCTCAGACAGCAGAGTAATGTTAATCCACCTCTACAGTTCATCTCTCAGAGTAATGTTAATCTACCTCTATAGTACATTTCTCAGACAGCAGAGTAATGTTAATCCACCTCTACAGTTCATCTCTCAGAGAGTAATGTTAATCTACCTCTACAGTACATTTCTCAGACAGTAGATTAATGTTAATCCACCTCTACAGTACATTTGTCGGACAGTTGACTTAATGTTAATCCACCCCTACAGTACATTTCTCAGACATTAGCTGCAAAAGCAACAAAATAGTTTGTTCTTCCTTCTCTTCCCTGCGTTTTTCATTCCTTCCTTCTGGTGTTTTCCATTCCTTCTTCCCTGTGTTTTCCATTCATTTTGCATATTTTCCAGCCCTTCTCATAAACAAATACACTGGAGTAACTGTGCTGCCAAATCGCAGTGCAACACATTTAGCAAACTTCAATGTGCCTAGCCACACCTTACTGCTTTTTGTGCTTTAATTGATAATTGAATGACTATCGCAATGTAATCAATTAGTCAACTCTGACTCCAAGCAAATAATTGGCTTGTGCCAGAGAGAGCAGGAGAGACTAAGCAGAGCGGTGAGAGACCAAATGCCTGTAGAAGTGCAGATGGGTTTTCAGAGAATGTACATTTTGTATCTGCCTTTAAGCCACTGATTACCTTTCCTGTGTTATAAGAATGTAATTGTTGCTTAGGATGAAATCTTGGTGACTTTCCTCAAGCCTGATTCAGGGACTGACTAGGGCAGAAATGGATGCATTGTAAAACAGAAAACCCACAGTGGGAGGTTCTCTCTGATTTGAGCATGTTCTTTCAGAGACACACATGCAAGCTCTCTATTCACCACTCTGTTTTTATAAGAATCCAGAAAAATTCTTGGCCACCTGCTGTCCACTGTTTCTAATAACCTGCAAGTGGATAGCAAAGTATTGGAGAGTGGAGGAAGGGACAAAGAGTCTAGTATTGATCCAACTCCTACCTAGATTCTATTCTGTCCTTATGCCTTTTCAATCATTTGACTTCCATTCAAGCCAATTAAGCCAGTGTGACCCTCCTTGAATGAGTGACGCTTGACTAAGTTCCATGGGCACCACAACCCTCCTGGGGCCTAAGCAGAGGATGCTTGGCTATGCACAGGCAGGGGACTAATAGGCCCGGATAGGGCTGGATAAAGGGAGAAGTGTTTAAGACCAGGATGTAACCATCTGCTTTTGTGGTGGTGAGCATCAAAGCCCTGAAGGAACCCAGTTGGGACACTCCTTTCAGAGCAAAACCCCTAGATAGCAGCATCATATTTCACCAGCCAGGACACAGCTCGCCAAGCAAGCAGGCCTTTTGAGAGACATTATACACCTTCTATTCTCTCTCTCTCTCTCCGTTTCCCTCAACATGGCTTCTATAGGGCTTTGAGTTAACAGAAAGTGAGAGAGAAGAGAATGAACTCCATGATTAATTCCTGGAATGTGGGTATAAATCAGTAGGTTTGACCCAGTGAACCTGGGCCATTCTCCTTGACTTTGTAAAACGGGGGGGTTGCATCACTGCGTATTGAGTGGTCTTGGAGAAATGGGTCAGTTTGTAGTAGCTCCTTAAACATGCTTGCAGGGTGATTAATTATTGAAGAGACTAATACTACATTTGCCTGGCAGCACAACTCTCTCTCATCTACTGTGGTGGCTACACGGCGTGTCTGCCCCTCCTTCCCTCCACATCTCATCTTCTCCCGCTTAACCGTGGAATGTTCTTAACCTCTCCATCTCACCATTCTCCCTCCATCCATTGCAGTCGTTCTCTCCATTCCATTTCAAACTTTGGTCATCTCTCCTATCTATATCCCTCCCCACCTTGTTCTCTCTTTGTCCGTATTTGTTCTGCGCTTTGCCCTTCCTAAACTTTACCCATAAAAAATGTTCTGGCAGGTCTTTTCTCACACTTTTCTCTGTCTTTCTCTCTGCCTAACTCTATAATTTCCTCCCTCCTTCCCCTTTATTCTATCACCATCTCTCTTCTTCTACTTGTCAGTCTGTTGTCCATCCGTCATTCTAGTGTTTATGCGGAAGGTGGCAGGAGTGGAGAAACAAGACCAGAGATATGATAGCAGTGCTGATGGAAGAGAGCCAGAAGAAGCAGTTTCTGTTCCAATATTTCCAGGTACTGCTCACTCTCATAAGACTATCTTTGCCTCAAGGTAGCATATGGCATTCTCCAAGACTGTTGTGTTCATTGCTCTCCCACGCATCATCCTGTGTCCATCTCCATCTTTCACTTACTATCCTGCTTTCTCTTTCTCTCGCCCAATTTCATGCCTGCTATAACTTTCTCTCTCTCCTTGGTTATTTTTCTCTTTTTCCTGTCCCCTGTCACAGCACATGCATCCTCTCCCTGTTCTATTTTACCAAGCCACATTTTGGTGGCATTGGCTGTGTGGAATGACACTGGCCATGGCAGTTGGTGAGACTGAGGGAGGCAGTTGAGGAAGGCTGCAAGGCACAGTCATTAGTTAAATATTAGCCAGACTCTGTTATAATCCCCTAACAGTGAAGGGAGAGTTAGTTCGGGGGAGGGGGTGACAGCTGTATGGCATGAAACACACAGAAGCACACTATAAACAAATTGAAACCCACACACACAGTCCTGTCCTCATACACAACGCAAACCCCCATGGTGCTCACAATAGCCTGCCACAGATGGTTTTCCCTTAATAATACCTAATGACACCTGCATCTATAACTAACCCCTGGAGAGGGGCCATATAACACTCTAGCTTAACACTGGAACAGACAGAAGGTGTTGTTTCAACAGTTACTAGGCAGAATACAAAGGGACAGTATTTCAGAGCTACTGCTCATCTACAGTGTGTGAAAATCTGTGCCATGGTTACATGTAATGTGCTGTATGCTATCTGTCTTGTTACCATGCTTAAAGGCATTTGATTTTTGGATTCAACACTGGGGATTCAATATAGGATAAAAGTGATGCACCAGGTGGTCTGTGCAACTCCAGTGATGCAAAAACATTGAATATGCAGCTCTGGAAAAAAATAAGAGACCACTGCACCTTTTTCTTTAATTTCCAAAAAAAGTCGAAAACTTTCCTTTTCAAATTTTTTAACCCCACCCTAATCCAGCCCTGCAATTAGAACAGTACCTTTGCCCAGGGGTGAAAATCTGATATCGACTTCAGAGGGGAAAATTACACACAAGTTTCTCAAGAGATGTTCTTAAAGGGGACACCAAATATAGTGCTGTAAAACAGTTTTTGTTTTCGCCCTCGGTTTGTTCGCTATTGGAGCTCTGCAAATTCAGTTATTGTGTGTGAATCCTACAAACATAAAACTACCTTACTGGACGTTATTTACATGCATGGGTTCCTTTCAGACAGTAGCCATGAACACTGTCAACTTGGCAGCAAAGTAACATTGCATTGCAAGCTTCTCTCATTGACTTGAATTCAAACAGCTGCCAACAATGGTTGATGTTAGCTAGCATGTCGGCTAACCTTTAGCTAACAAAGTGTGACCTATAATTCAATGCAGCAAAAAATTAAGGCTGGTGATGGTTATAAATGTGTTTTAATTTATTGAGTGGTAGATGTAAAAAAGAGTTTCCGCCTCTTTCTCCTGTCCCAGCCGCTCTGCCGCCCCAGCCCATTCCGGCGGTGCCGCCTCCCCTGCCTGTGCCGCCAGCCTTGCCTCCTCTGCCTGTTTCCGGCGTGGGTTGGAGGGGGTACGGACTTCTCATGCCCGCCCACCCTCCCCTGGGGTTGTGTTTCCTGCCCAGTCTGGAAGCCGGGGCTTTTGGGGGGGCTACTGTGACGGTGTGGTGACGGACGGCGCCGTCATCTCCCACTTTTCCCGGTTTCCCGTTGTTCACAAACACATCCTGGACTTGTCATGGGTCTTGTCTCTAATCATCAGTCACACCAGGTCCCAATCCCATGATTAGTATGTGTTTAAATGTTGCTCTCTGCTCCCCTCATTTGTCGGTCATTGTTGCTTGTCGCCGTTTTTTGCATGTCGATGGTCGATGGTCGATGGTCGATGGTCGATGGTCGATGGTCGATGGTCGGTGGTCGGTGGTCGGTGTCGTTTTGTTTAAACCTTTGTTTTCTTTCAGTTTGTTAAACAGTACCCTGTGTTTACTTTTTATTAAAATATATTACATTGACTGCCACTCAGCCTGCGCCTGGTTCCTCCTCTCCACTGCACAACCCGTGACAGCCACACAGGTCATAGATGCTATTTGTGGATGATGTGAACTTCATAAATAACATTAGTCAGTATAACACAATGCTTAATGGTGTCTAGCAACGACATCAATGTATTGTACTGTGGTGTAGTGGTTGAAGATACTGCATCTCATGTGGAAGACCTGGGTTCATATCCAGTGATGGCAACATCAATCATTACTTTTATGTGCGGGCTGGTTGAACTAGGCTTGCCTGGTTCCTTTTCTGGTTTCATTATGTCTCGCAAAATGTAGTATAATGCAAACAATCCCCTATACGCTTTAGGTATGAGGTTGCTGTTTTTAAACACCCCACCCATATCTGTCTTTTATGCCAGCTGGCCATCTCATTACTGAAACAATAAAAAATCTCATAGGAAGAAGTCAGAGATCTGATTACCTATCAACATGGAGGCAGGAATGGGGATTACTGATATGACAAATTGTTTGCTGACTCATAATAGCTGTGTGTTGTTATATCCAGATTGAGTTCAAATTTTTCATTACTAGATACATTTTATGTGGTCAATTTCAGTAATGGGATTTGAAAATCTGGTACTTGTGAAAGCTAATATAAATGTGTGTTTCTGTTATGTATTCACTAGGACCACCTCTTGAACCGAATGTATAGGCTTTATGCAAACTCTGATTATGCCCTAATTGGTTTTCCATGATCACTATACCTATTTTAAGTTCTTTATTCCCTGTTCTATCTTTTCATTCAATGTTTTGGATTCAGATCCATTTTTAACATTGTTCTGTTCATGTGTTGTTTAAGTTTTGTTAGTTCTTTTATAGAAATGACTCTGTTTTTCTTGCTCCTGTGTCCTGCCTTCTGCTTGCAATGTTACAAGTAGATCAGCTTGTGGGCGTCATAGACCAAAACAAACTCCTTGTTCCAGACTCTTCTGCATATAGAACATGTTTTCTGTTGTTTTTTTTTAGCTCAAACATTACATTTTCAAGGAATTCATTTGTAAGTGTACCTACTGATGTTGATTTTCCATTTTGATCAGCTACTCCAAGCTTACCTTTTCGTTGATATTGTGAGGATTGTACATCAAAACAAAACACACCCACAATGCCTTTACCTTAATCTCTTATATTGACATATTTATAAAGTTCCATCATACCCGCCAACAGCTGGACTCGTTAAGAAGGGTTTGCCCCGACATATGGGCTTTATAAACCCCATTAACTTTAAGCCACAATGTGGAGTTAAAGCAAAGAATAACCCCACCACTTTAAGGTGGATATCTCCCATTCTGACATGCTTAACATGGCCACAGTCTGCCCTTCAACTACTCTCCGTGTAATATATTTCTTTTAAAACCAAAGTTTAATCTAGAAAGTTATTTCAACTGGCATATATGAACTTATTTCATTAGAACATCCAACATAAAGTAAGACCATTCCTTCTACGTTCATCATACACTAATAACCCTTATACACTTTACACATAAGCAGCACATGGTAGAAAATTTATCTCAAATTTTATTGGCGGTGGTAATGGAGAAAATACAACAGCTATTTGGTTCCATAATCAGTTCACACAGAATTATATAAAGATCAACTCATTTGATGGGTTATATGGGTTTTCATTGGATTCAAGATTAGTTTATCAGAAAAATATATTAATCTCTCGTTAATACTGTTTTAAAAACCCAATAGTAAACTGTCAGATAATATTTGTTTTTGTTACAATTCCTCATAAAATGTGGATTTCCGTAAGTCTGCTACATTTTCAATGTTTACTAATTGGCTAGCACTAACATTTACCAAACCAGTTTATCTACATACAGGTCTGGAATAAGTTAAGAGACAATTGCAAAGTGATCAGTATCTCTGGATGTATTATTCATAGGTATGAGTTTGAGTGTTTTTTTTTCTTCTATTAAAAACTTCCAACATGAATCCTAAATTAACAACTGGTCAAAATAACAAAAAAAAATCAATTATTTTCAGACCTTAATGCAAGGAAAACAAATTCATATTAATTTTTCAACAACAAAATACTAATGTTTTAACTTAGTATGTAATGTTTCAGAAATCAATATTTGGTGGAATCTCCCAGATATATTATCACAGCATTCATGCGTCTTGTCCTGCTCTCCACCAGTCTGTCACATTGCTTTTGGGTGACATTATGCCACTCCTGGCACAAAAGTTCAAGTAGCTCGGCTTTGTTTGATGGTTTGTGACCATCCATCTTCCTCTTGATCACATTCCAGAGGTTATCAATGGGGTTCATGTCTGGAGTTTCTGGTGGTCCTCCATCCACACTGTGATTGACCTGGCTGTGTGGCATGGAGCATAGTCCTGCTGGAAAAAAAACAATTCTCAGAGTTTGGGAACATTATCAAAGCAGAAGGAAAAAGGTGTTCTTCCAGGATAACCTTGTACTCGGCTTGATTCATGTGTTCTTCACAAAGACAAATATGCCAGATTCCAGTCTTGCTGAAGCGTCCCCAAATCATCACAGCTCCTCCACCAAATTTCACAGTGGGTGCGAGACACTAGACCACTAGAGCACTAGACCAGCAACTGTTGGGCAAAGCAAAAAATTTGACTCGTCAGGGATTACCGTAATCCATCCTCTACGATCCAATCCTCATGGTCTTTTGCAAACTTCAGCTTGGCTCTTCTTTGCTTCTCAATGATGAAGATGTTTTTTCTAGTTTTGCACAGAACTTCAGCCCTGTCGCTAAGAGCCTGATTCGAATCGTTCTCACCGTGCACTTCACCCCAGCTGCTGTTTGCCATTCTTTTTGTAGGTCACTTGATGTCATCCTACGGTTGTTGAGTGACATTCTAATGACATTCTAATGACATCTCAGTCAGTGGACAGTTGTTTCCGCCCTCTGCCAGTCTGTAGCTTTGTTGTCCCCAATATCTGTTGCTTGACCATGCTCTTTATAATCGCCGTCTTTGAAAATGTCTGGATAGAAACACTCTGATGCCCACTGTATCCTACCAGTAAAGCCAGAACTGAACCCTTCTTTTCCTCGCTTAAAGATTTTCAACTCTTTTGTCATGCTGAAGTAATTTTTTTATTCAAATTACCTTTTTGAATAAAAAAA
Organism: Esox niger; assembly: GCA_016801105.1. Taxonomy (NCBI): domain Eukaryota; kingdom Metazoa; phylum Chordata; class Actinopteri; order Esociformes; family Esocidae; genus Esox; species Esox niger. The sequence goes on along the minus strand of JACXGJ010003204.1, from coordinate 614 downwards.
TACTTGCACTGTTTTTGCAATCCAGCTGGTTCTATTGCAAGAGGATAATGATGACTACAGCAGTGTTTTTTATACTTTTCCCCATTTAATGAGATTTGGTTCAGGTAAACACCCAATCAGTACCTCATTCAGTAAAATAAGGGGTACCTGTTCTGGAATTTAACAGACACTGGAATGGAATGGCTGCCATACATGTAGAGATGCTGATTGAAGAAAAAATAGGAGTGGTCTCTTCATATTTTCCAGAGCTATATATATATATATATATATATATATATATATATATATATATATATATATATATATATATATATATATATATATATATATATTTGCATAAAGTTGGGACACTGCATAAAATGTAAATCTAAACAGAATGCAATGTTGTACCAACCATTTAAACCCTATATATATACAGTGGGGAGAACAAGTATTTGATACACTGCTGATTTTGCAGGTTTTCCTACATACAACGCATGTAGAGGTGTGTCATTTTTGCCATATATATATATATCCAAACATGTAACCAGGCAAGCCTAGTTTAGACAGCCCACAATAATGGCCTAAGGCACACTTGTGCAATACTCATGCTATCTGATCAGCATCTTGATATG